>ML818775.1:65414-85846 GCA_009831015.1 Picea engelmannii
TTTATTGTATGATTCCTTGATCACATACATAGGTTTATATTGAGTTTATGCTATTACTATCACTTTGGTTGGTTGCGTTCTTTTGCAGGTTTATCATTGTATGGGTGTTGGAACGGAGCTAGGATGGCGATGGCGAGAGGAAGCGACATTTAAATGGTATGTCACCTATCCCTCTTTAGTTAGTAAATTCGATATCTAAAAATTAAGGAAAGCATCATGTTCTGGTGTGTTTTGTTCTAAATCTAGGTGGATCTAGGGAGATCAGTTAGTGTCAGCACCTACCGATTTATCCATTAACAAAATTGGCGACTCCACTGGGGAACGGATTGTTTCCTAGTTAGTCTAGTTTCCCTTGCTTTGATTACTTGATTTCTGGTCTCTGAGCCTGTAGGAGATCCGTCCAGACTCTCTGTATCTGAAAGTTCACTTAGATTTTTTGTCCTTTTTCCAAAATCTCTTTGATTACAAACTGTCTCGCACTGTACCTGTCTCGAGTCTTCGAAAACCCTTGATTTTCACACCCCACTGTTTAAACCAGTGCGACCTGTTCGCACCCTACCTGTGTCTAGACTGCAAAAATACGCGATTTTCACACTGCACCCCACTACTAGGCTGCGAACTCGTTTGTAATTTTTTTTTGGATTGGGTCTTGTTATCTTTTGATGCCCAGTTTTTCTTTGATCAGCTGGATTGAAATTTCGGAGCCTATATTGATCTGTATTTCTTGCTTTATATTATATTGGGGGTATCCTTGCATTTGAAGTAGTGAAATTGCATGATTCTTGGCATTTTTTGGTCTTAAATCGTGTATTGGTATACAGTCTCTTTGAATCATTTCTTGAAGATATTGATATTGATGAGTTTTAAAATTTTGGGACATCATGCATATGGGAATGATAAATGTTTTCTCCTTCTCGTATCATAGCTTTCCTCAAAATGAAAAGATTGCATATTCATCTCTTTGCATAACTTTCGAGTCGGTCAAAACACCATATTGTCCACGCCATTTTCTTTTTGAGTAAAAACAACCTTAAAAAATAAAGCGCTTATAAAAATTGATTAGACATTTTTATATTTTTTGGTAGCAAACCTACATTATATTAGTTGTAGGGCTTTGGAATAGGTGTGAAAGATAACTTTCCAAAGATGCAAACAAACATAGTATCTTGTGATAGGGAGAGTTAAATCCACTTATTACATTTTGTCCTGGGAAGCTCTTCTCACACAAGGGTCAATCACGAGGTCGCATTAAGACTGGAAGAGTTACTCACCCTGCTTTGTTGGTCTTGGTGTAGAGGTTGCGCGTATTATGGGGGTCGCTTGAGAGGTATACCCACAATAATGAGTGGAATCCTTTCAAGTTGATTTCGGGCTAGATACCCTGCCTTTGCGCATGGATCAGACTGTCGACTGTTTCCTCAGGCATCACTGTAGTGATTGGTAACCTTAGTGGCCTATCTCTTTAGGATCTTTACACAAGGTGACTGTGGAGGGGAAAGTCTTCACAGTACCTGGAATCGACATTAGCCAAACTCACTTGGACTCCTTGGAGGGTATACCCATGATTATGTGTGGGAGCTTGCACCAAGGCATAAGTCCGTTAAGCAGGTCATCAACGTAACTTTTTCCCCCGCTCTATCTCATCCCCTTCTTACTTTGTTCCCACGACGTTGGATTTCACCACCAACTAGTGTGCTCATTGTGAGAAGGTTTTGTTTGCTTGTTTGCTTACTAGATTTTTAACGTGTGATGTTTGTTTTCCCTAGTGGACTCTAGATTGGATCTTTATTTTTATGGCATCGGTTCTCGGAATGACCAATGAAGGAACTCCTTTTCCAGGAGAACCTTTTGTTTTTCCTTCTTACAGAAACATTGGTCCTCCTCATATTGCTACTTTGAGCCTTCCAGGTTTCACAATTGGATTACTGGTATGGTTGTTTTCCACTCAGGTAATTCCGAATGAAGTTAGTGCTTTGGTCACAAGAACTTCCCCTCAAGAGCATCAACCTCATGTTGATCCTTCACCTTCTTCACTAGTAAGGTCTTCTTCGCCTTCTTTGCTTGTAAGGTCGCCTTTCATTTCATCTTCTTCATCGAGTGAAAGTTCCGAAGCTAGTAACCCGGTGAATAATAAGAAGAAGAAAATAAAGATTAAGAAGAAGAATGATAAACAAGGGTCAAAACCTCCAACCACTGTCAAACGTGGTGGAAAACAACCGGTTACTGTTAATCGTGTTGAGAGTGTTGATGATGTCAAGATCACCCAAACAACTCGTAAGCCCAAGTACCCTTGTAGGCTTTATAAGGGTAGCCATATTCTTAAGGATTGCCCTAGTCTATCCAAGGTTATAGAATTACGGTCTACATACCCTGACCAACCCATGTTGTCCGTCTCTGAACAACATGCTCATGACCTCCCGTCAACTAGTCACGATACCGTTGGGAAGAAGAAAAGTAGAGTCAAGTTCCCATGTATGTTATGAAAAGGGAGTCATCTAACTCACTTTTTCCCTCGTATGGACAAAGCCTCGAAATTATTGGAAGACATGACTTTTTCACAGCCTCAACTTCTAGCTGCTTATTGCAATCTTACTCTTGACCCCCCTATAGTTGATGGAATGATCACTCTGGTCCCTTCACCGATCAATCTGATTGATCATGTCGTCAATCTAGTCACGTCCTTAGTTGAACCAGTTGAAAAACTGGTTGATCCGATACCATCCTCGATCAATCACGCTCTCCCCTCAGAGAGTGAAACTAAAGCGGTCGATCCGATCCCATCCTCGGTCGATCCCATTCTCCCATTAGAGAGTGTCACCCAAGCGGTCGATCCGTTTCCACCTGTCAACCCCATTCTCTCCTTGGATAATGTAACCGAAGTGGTTGATCTGATCTCGTCATCGATCGATCCTACTCTCCTGCTAGAGAGTAAACCCGATACTGCCCATGTTTTTCTCATTGATGCAGAATCTACCATACCAGTGGGTATTCCTCCTCCCATGGAACCCCCTCCAAGTAATGAGGCCATTTGTTTTGATTGGGGTGTGCTAACTGGACCTCATCTTCCCTCTCACATTCCTTTCCAGATTACAGTACATGTTTGTGGTCGAGACGTTCCTTAGACACTGATAGATGAAGGTGCGTCCGTTAGTATTTTGTCCTCTTTTTCTTGGAAAGCTTTGGGTTTTCCTCAGCTTGTGCCGGTTACGCATAATCTGTTAGCTTTTAACAGAAGAAATAGTCAACCTTTAGGGACCCTTCCTCAATTTCCTATAACTTTGGGAGGGAAAACTGTCTTTATTGATGTCATGGTAGTCCAAGACCCCTTGGATTTCGCTTTACTCCTTGGGTGAGATTATGTCTATGCCATGAAAGCTATCGTGTCTACTCTTTTTCGTGTGATATCTTTCCCTCACAATGGACAAGTTGTGACTGTTGATCAAATTTCATTCACCAACTCCGACTAGATTGACTCCCTAAATGGTTCTTATATGTAGACAATATCACCCCCACCACAGGTCAATTATGTGGTGTTGTCGCCCATGGCTTCAACTTCTGATGACTTAGATCCAGTAGTTGACATGGTGATCTCTTCGATAGGGTTATTAGAGCCTGGTATCTTTACTCCTGTCGCGACCCTCAACATGGTGTCCTTCCAGAGTGTGTTTCTTCCTTCCAGTGAAGACCTCTTGGAAACCATGACCGAGTTTTGTCCCTTGACATGGTGTCATTCCAGAGCATTGTCCTCTTGGAATCCATGATCAAGAAGAGAGAATCTGATGATAGTTTTTGCGTCTCTGAGATAACCTCGTTAAAAAATGAAATAGAGGTCTTCGAGCATGGTTTTCTGATTTCAAGCTCATTAAAAAATGAAACCATCTTTGAGCATAGTTTTTTGCTTTCAAGCTCATTAAAAAATGAACCTAGCTTCAAGGATAGTTTTTGCGTCTCTGAGGAAACTTCGTTAAAAAATGAAACAAAACTCTTTGAGCATGGTTTTCTGATTTCAATCTCGTTAAAAAATGAAACCATTTACGAGGACATTTTTTTCGTCTCTGTGGTAACCTCGTTAAAAAATGAAACAAAGGTTACGAGCATAGTTCTTCTCATGTGTCAAGCTCGTTAACAAATGAAACAACTTCCCCCTCTCCATTTGGGTCAAGTCTTATGTATAGTATTTGAAGCTTCATTTCATTCTCCTTCACAGTTGGATGAAACAAAGCTCGGGGGGAATGCTTTCAGCCTCTGGACTTCATGCTGAATTTAGAGCCGCTAGTTTCTTAAGCTGGGGGCTAAGTAGCAACAATCCCCGTGTTATGCATTGGGAAGTTCAAGCATAGTTTTCTATGGTTCAAGCTTGTGTAAAAATGAAACCACTTACCTCAAGCATAGTTTCCTTTGGTTCAATCTTGTGTAAAAATGAAACCAGGTCCAAGCATAGTTTTGTTTTGTTTTAAAGCTTGCGTAAAAATGAAAACAATCCCGAGCTTAGTCTTTGTTATTTCTTATGCTCGTAAATACATGAGAATATGTTACCGAGTTTAGTCTTTGTTCTTTCCCATGCTCGTAAATCAATGAGACTGTAACCGAGTATACTTTTATCAATTTTTTGGACTCGTTAAGGTTATATGAAAAATGAACCCACTGGAGTTCCCTTTAAGCTCTTTTTAGACTCTCTAAACATGAAAATATTGCTGAGCTACCTTGTTATTTTCACGCTTGTTAAAGTATTTGAAGAAAATGTCTGTTGAGCGATAGTTTATCTCTTTTTCGGTCTCATCAGACTAGTTTATGAAAAAGGAACTAAGAGAGTTATCTTTAAGTGTTTTTTAGACTCTCTAAACATGAAAAACCCTTGAGTTTTCTTTCTTTGGACTCGTTAAACAAACATTGAAAGACCCATATGGGACCATAGTTTTCTTTAAGTGTTTTTCAGACTCTCTAAACATGAAAAACCCATGAGTTTTCTTTCTTTGGACTCGTAAAACAAACATTGAAAGGCCCATATGGGACTGAACCACTCCTTCCTAGTGTTCATTAAACATACTCTGAGGGATTCGTTTGAAGGATGAACTTACATTACAAGCATATGTTATCCTCCTCAAGCCTGCGTAAAAATAAAGAGGTACTCGCCAGAAATGGTGGGAGAAAAAATTGGGAAATAAATATGTCTAAACCTGTATTCCATGGAAGAGTCAGTTTTGAACATGACATACTTTCACTCACTTTGTGTCAAGGTTGAAAAATCCGCTAGTCTCTTGATCATATTCCTTTATAAGATTACAAATTGGTATGTGATCCCTATTGTTGAGTCAGTGTTTCCAAGACAGTTGTTGTGTCATCAATATGTTCAAAAAGATGTCCAACCTGAAAAGCCTTCTATTGCGTCGACCATTTCTGCAGTCCTTAAGCCTTCTATTGCATCAACCATCCATGAGTCAATCTTGAATCACTTGTTACTCTGATGTACTTCAAATCTTGTTACCCGTTTCATGTCATTGATGTGGGATACATTAAGGCCCTCCTGTGACGAGTCTTTTCTTGCCGACTTCAACTCATTATCCAGGAATTAGACTTAGAAACCAATTGGTACCTTGGAACTTGCATACCTCAATGGCAGGTTTCCTTGCTTTCGACAGTGGGTTTTCATTATTGATCTATGATCGAAAGGTTCTGCCGAGTGTTCGACCTCAACTCATTGATTCACATTTGTTGGATTGTACTAGAGTACCTTGTGAGTCATTACCATTAATGGTGATTTCTCTCGCACTTTTTAACGGTATTCACTAACGACCAATAATCAAGTGGTTTTTACCATGTTCGACTTCGACACATGTATTCGCATGGTTGGATTCGTACTATAGAGTAGTGGAGATGAATACCCTGGATCTTTTCTGATAGATTCAGGTTGCATTGGAGTATTTTTCAGTTTTTACTGTTGCATAGATCCACATTGTATGTCTCGTGGCTATGTTCAAATTTGAGTTTTTAACACATAGATCCACAGTGTATTTTTGGTGGCTATGTTCAGATTTGAGTCATATTGGCATGGATCCACAATGTATGTGTGGTGGTCATGACCTGTCTTACTTGACATGGATCTTTGCATGTCGACATTCATGCTCTAAGTCATTTGTATTCTAAGTATGGGAATGCCTACCTCAGTGATGATATATTATTGTACTGTATTTCCTTGTTTGTTGGAAGGTTTCCGACTGACCGTTCCTTGTTCCCTACACACACTCGAAAACTTATTTTAGCTATCACTCTGTTTTAAATTCATACTTTAGGGGGCTCTCCGTTACACATTATTTTCGTCATCCCTATGACCGTTAATGATGTAAACCTATCTGTTGCCTTCAGAGGGGTCAATAGCCTGAGTTCCTGAAGAAAGAAGGGAGAAGAACTTTTCTTGAGAAAATAAGTTTCATTTCCCTTTGTAAAAACCCTATTAAAGAGGATTTTCGCATGCTTCACTATAGCTAGGGTGTGAAAATGCCTAGTTTTCACAGGCTGCACCATAGCTAGGTCACAAAGTGTTCGCATGTTTCCATATAGGTAGGGTACGAAAATGCTCATACATGGGAAAAACAAGCATCTTCTCGATGCTTCTAGAAGGAGAAACTTCCATGGTGAGGTGGCATCCGAATGGTTTGGATCTTACTCGCTTTCATGATTTAGTGGGATCATCCTAACCTCCTCACCTTATCCTATTCAACTTATAAAAGGAGAGGAGCTCTCATGGAGAAAGTTAGCTTTTGAGCTTATTTTTTTGGATTAGCTTGGATTTGATTGAGCTTTGGAGATTGTTAGCTTGGCTAGATGAGCCACTTTGTCAAAATAGATTGTGAATATTATCAGATCGATGCTCTCATAATTCTTGGAGTGGATGTGTGTGGGGAACGAAGGACAGTTGGAAGGGACCTTATGACATCAAGGCCATGGTTGTAATCTCTCTTTCACATTTAATATGATACAGTAATATGATTCTTTCCTATAAAGATTTTTGTGTTTTATTGTATGATTCCTTGATCACATACATAGGTTTATATTGAGTTTATGCTATTACTATCACTTTGGTTGGTTGCGTTCTTTTGTAGGTTCATCATTGTATGGGTGTTGGAATGGAGCTAAGATGGCAATGGCGAGAGGAAGAAACATTTAAACAGTATGTCACCTATCCCTCTTTAGTTAGTAAATTCAATATCTAAAAATTAAGGAAAGCGTCATGTTCTGGTGTGTTTTGTTCTAGATCTAGGTGGATCTAGGGAGATCAATTAGTGTTCGCACCTACTGATTTATCCAATAACAATGTCTAGATTATAGAGAGCTAAACAAGATCACTATTAAATACAAGTTTTTGATTCCCATCATTGATGAATTGTTAGATGAACTAAATGGAGCAATCTATTTCACAAAGTTGGATCTCTGTTCAAGATATCATCATATTAGAATGAAAGAAGCAGATATCCCAAGAAAAACATTCCGAACTCATGAAGGCCATTATGAATTTTTGGTCATGCCTTTTGGCCTTACAAATGCACCTTCCACATTCCAAGGGTTGATGAATTCCATTTTCAAGCCCTTCCTTTGAAAATTTTTGTTAGTATTTTTTGATGATACACTAATCTGTAGCAAGTCTTGGGAGGATCATGTGCGACATGTTGAAAAGGTCCTACAACTACTAAAGGAGAAACAACTATATGCGAAACCATCCAAATGTTTCTTTGGGGTGTAGGAGGTAGAGTATTTGGGTCATATTGTATCTCATGAAGGTGTCAAGGTAGACCCTAACAAGATTAAGGCCATGATGGATTGGCCGTTTCCCAAAACATTGAAGAATCTTAGAGGATTTTTGGGTTTGACAGGTTACTACCACAAGTTTGTTCGGAACTATGGAAGAATAACAACACCTTTAACGACATTAAATAAAAAGGATGCATTTTCATAGAAAACAAATACAACTCAAGATTTTGAACAACTTAAAGAGGCGATGTGCAAAGCTCTCGTCTTGACCACACTAGACTTCACAAAAACCTTTATTGTATAATTTGATGCCTCGGGAAATGGCATTGGTGTTGTTCTAATGCAAGAATGAAGGCCCCTTTCTTTTGAAAGTCAACCAATCAAGGGAAAGGAATTACACAAACTCATTTATGAGAAGGAAATAATGGAAATACTACATGCATTGAAGAAATGGTTCCCTTACCTAATAGGTAGGCACTTCAAGGTAAAAAAAAATCATGATAGCCTTAAATACTTCTTGGAACAAAGACTGTCTTCAAAACAATAACAAAAATGGGTGACCAAGATATTGGGTTATGATTTTGAAATCATCTATAAAAAAGGGAAGAAAAATGTTGTGGAAGATGCACTCTCAAGAAAGGATGAATATGTTGATGCCTTTCTCTGTGCTATCTCGATCATCCAACCTGATTTGATAATAGAAGCGAGGGATGAATGGAAGAATGAAGAAAATGTTTGGACTCTCATTCAAAGGTTGCAGCAGGATTCCAGTGCATCAGATACATTTACATGGAAAAATGATTCACTATGGTACAAAGATCACTTATATTTATGTAAGAACTCCCAACTCAAACAAAAGGTATTATTGGAATTGCACACCTCTTCGGTAGGAGGGCACTCAATATTTTTGAAATCCTACCATAGGGTCAAGAAGAAATTATTTTGGGATGGCCTTAAAACTGATGTTCAAAGGTTTGTGGCAGAATGTTTGGTTTTCCAATAAAACAAGGTGGAAACGATTAAGACCCCAAGTCTTTTACAACCATTAGCCATCCCAAGTTAGCGCTGGGAGGAGGTTTCCATGGATTTCATCACAGGGTTATCGAAGTTTGAAGGAAAAAGTGTCATCATGGTGATTGTTGATAGACTGACCAAGTATTTTGTGCACTCTCTCATCCCTTCAAATCCAGTACAGTTTCCACCGCATTCATGGAGACAGTTCAAAATCTACATGGAATCCCAAAGATTATTGTAAGTGACAGAGATCCTATATTCATTGGACATTTTTGGACATAATTATTTTCTTGTTTGGGTACTCAATTGGCTCATAGCTCATCCTATCATCCTCAATCTGATGGACAAACTGAGATAGTGAACAAATGTCCGGAAGGCTACCTTTGTTGCTTTGTCTTTGATAAACAAACACAATGGTTCAAATGGTTACCCTTGACAGAATGGTGCTATAACACTTCCTTTCATACTGCAACAAAAATGACAACATTTATGGAACTCTATGGATACCACCCTCCTTCCATCACTTCTTCTCTAAAAGAAAAATCTAAGGTTCAATAAGTGGAAGATCACATCGAGAATCAACAACAAGTTCTCCAAATCTTAAAGGATAACCTGTCCATGGCACATAATCGCATGAAACAAAAAGCAAATCAACATCGTAGTGAAATAATTTTTGAAGTACGTGATTGGGTGCTTTTAAGACTACAACGATACAAACAGATGTCTCTCAAGCAAGCCAAGAAGGATAATAAATTATCACCAAAGTACTATGGCCCTTATAAGGTGTTGCAAAATATTGGTACTATGGCATATAAATTGGAGTTGCCTGCATCTTCATGTGTACACCCAGTTTTCCATGTTTCATGCTTAAAGAAGGTTATATGTGACAAGATCCCAGTTCAAACTATATTGTCAGAACTTTACGAGGAAGTAAAAATCATATTGGAGCATGAAGCTATCACTAACACTAGGATTCGCCAGCTGAGGAATAGATCCATTTCAGAGTATCTCATTAAGTGGAGGAAACTGCCTGCTGAAGATTCCATAAGCATCCATAATTACTCAAGCATTGCAGAAAACACTTGGATGAAGGGGAGGGGCATGCTAATCCCTAAATAGTGATACATTACTCCTTAATTGGGGCATATTACATTAGTAATGTTATTTTATTTATGTCATCTTGGGTCCATTAGTTGTAATTGTACCTCCTAGTCTCCTATATATACCAAGGAGACCTTTTCTTTTGGAGTCATCTTGTATTTGGAAATTTATGTGGTGTATAAGGAGGTTGCCCCCTTGAAGAGGCTTATTATATGCAATTCTCTCTTTTTCAAGGCATTGAGTACTTATTCTGAGGTTTTTCTATGCTATGTTGATATTTGGTTCTTAACAATCCAACAAATATTCCCTTCTTTTCTGAAGAGTCCAGCTTGGTTCTCTTCTCTTTAGGAATGTGTATAAATACTGGACAACCATATATTTTGAGATGAATTACTTCTGGCTTCTTTTCGGAGGACATCTCTTCGGGGGTTTTGAACCCAAGTGCACTATGGGATAATATGTTTTGTACATACACTATTGTTCTTGCTGCTTCTTCCCATAAGTGCATTGGAAGATATTGATCGTGGATCATGGTTTTCACTCCTCCCATTATAGTTCTGTTCTGTCTTTCTGCTACACCATTTTGTTGAGGGTTGTAGGGAGTGGTGAGCTCCCTCTTAATCCTTGCATCTCTGCAAAATCTTACAAAATCGTTTGAGGTGTATTCTCCCCCATTATTTGTTCTGAGTATGTTGATCTTTCTTTCTGAAAGATTCTCCATCAAGGATTTCAATTCATCGAATTTACCAAACACTTCATCTTTTGATTTCAAAAAGTAAACCTAGGTTTTGCGAGAATAATCATCAATGAATGACACATATTATACATACCCACTAAGAGAAGTTGATTGCATTGGGCCACAAACATCTAAGTGGATGAGTTCCAAGACTCCTTCTGCTTTACTCTCGCTCTTCGAGAAATGATTATTTATCTTCTTTCCTTGTGCACATCCCTTGCACACACCTTCATGATCAACTTTGAATTCTGGTAGACTTGTGACTACCTTGCTCACATATGGTAATGCCTTGTGTTGAAGAAAAGATATGTAATAATCTTACTCAAGCATTTTCAGATCTTGCTTGGCTAAAGAATGATAGACGAGAATATCACCCTATATTTATAGCCATCAAAATTTGTATCCTAATTCACAAGTATTGATTACAAGTGCTTAGACTGATTTTTTATAAATGAAAGATTGCTGGAAAATTCATTATTTATGTAATTTTCTAAATATTACAGATGTTGAAATAAATATAGAGACAGAATTAAAAACACCAAGTCAATAATCAAAACAGATGAGACCTAAAGAAATCGTTTATTTCATTCCAATTTGTCAAAAGAATCATTCTCTTTACAAAATTACCTTAGAAAATTTTGGACCAAAGTCAAACTTAGATGTCCCCAATGAATCATACAAAAGGACTTCCGACAGAAAGTAAAAACTGAACTTTAAAAGCTGGATTAGCTTGCCATAGATTGCTGCCCATTCGACTCTGCACAATAGCCTTTGTCAGTCATGAAATTTAATTCATAAATAGACAAGTCTACACAGACTATCAAAGATAGATCAACACCTTAGAAAAACAAGTGTCTGAATGATGTAATTCAGCCCTAAATCTTGCTGTCTACAATAGGAACCTGCTATCATAAAAAAAAATTAGGCTTCCAATGAATTAAGAATGAATGAAAACTGAATTATCTCAACAAAAACTCAAAGAGCAGACCTTAGTATGCTTCTCCTTCTATTCTTCTCTTGTTCCTCCTTTTCCATTTGCCTTTAAACAATTTAGAATTAGTTGAAGTAGTTGAACTACTTATTTAGTTAAGTTAACTAAAACTCAACTAACTTTTTAGTTAAGGGGGAAAAGCAATAAAATCATAATAAGGGTTTTTAATAAATAATAACTAGTAGGTGGGACCCCTTGTGACTCCCTTTAGTTCTTTAACAATCATAACACAACTAGTTAATCAAACAAAACATCCCTCCTTGTGACTCCCATCATCACTTTCATATTTTGACAATTTATATCAATGATAATTGAAATTATTTCCAAAAATATATTACCCATATTTCCAAAAAATAGTGTGCTATCCAAAAACTCAGAAGTCAACTGTTTTCAATCAATAAATAAAAACACTTAAAATCCATATTTTCCGCTTTGTGAGACAATCTTTCCTTTGTTGCTGCTGTCACCCTTTGATCTCTCTAAATTTGCCTTAGGCTGTGTGGAGCCTTTAGGCATAATCTCATTGATCACATGAGAGCA
The DNA here is from genome assembly GCA_009831015.1 of Picea engelmannii. Lineage (NCBI taxonomy): Eukaryota > Viridiplantae > Streptophyta > Pinopsida > Pinales > Pinaceae > Picea > Picea engelmannii. The sequence goes on from ML818775.1 coordinate 77,543, forward strand.
ATCATCCTTCAAATGCATGCGGGAGGACACATATTTGGCAGCGTCATTTGAGGGTGAGGAGGGGGCGCAAAGAATTTTCCTTTGTTAGGAGCATGGTGGGTCTCAGTTAACCTTTTACTTGCATGGGAAGACTCTACTGGTGAGTGGACAGGGGAATCTTGGGCTATTTGATTAACAAGTGGAGGAGCATGTAGATATAAGTTAGGCCAGCCACGATGTTGGGAGACTGTCGGGTGGACAATCTCTTGCCATCCGTCGTTTTCAGGGACTTCAGGTTGCAGTGAGACATGAGGAGGCACTGGAATACTAGGGACATGCAGGTCTTGGAAGAGAGGGCTTTCAGGCCTAGGTTGTACCACTCCTTGTCCAATCCAGTTAAAAAATCATCTTGGAATAGCTAGCCTAAGTCTTGCGAGTCTGCATCAAAGTGTATAGAGAACCTTGGCCTTTTAGGGCCCCTGTGCCAATTTAATCTTCCTCTGTTACCCCGACCATGGCTATCTCTGCTGAAAAATATGATTCCTGTATGCATTATTGATTAACAAATAGTTTCTTCAACAACCATACATGATAAATCTTTTAAAATATGAAACAAAGTTTGGCTCAACAACATATCAGACTCATGCAATTCAATTCATACAAATTGCTTAATACTTGTCAATGAGCAGGGGGTGAACAAGGGTTCTGGGATATGCGAGTGATTGTATTGAGAGAAAAGTGTTAAAATGAGGGGGAATAGATCATTATTACTGCTCACAAACATCAAACAATCAATTGTATCAAAAGAACATTTAACTGTAATTCATCCCTGTGCGATCTCTTTAATTGTCATAATACATAATTTAACTTAACCATAATTAAATTTTAAGAACAGGGAGTGGATAGTGAATATGGGAAGGTGAGGGGAGTTGTAATGTGTGAAGAGTGAAACAATGGTAGGGAAAAAAATGAGTACTGTTCAAAAAATCAGTTAAGTAATCCATAAAAACAGTTTTGTATGCAATACAAACGATCCAACACCAGTCAAACAATCACTGTGAGCAATTAAACAATCACTATGTTAAAAATTGTTCACTGTCCCACATTTAAAATCTTCAAATTTTTTCATTAACACAATGTATCATAATACTCATAATCACTATGCCTTTCAACCTTCTTGTTAATAGAATTTTTGTTTCTTTTATTTCTTTTCTTTTCATTTAAACAACATAAAAAATAACATACAGTCACATTGTTTCAACTCTGTTCAACATATAAAAATATTAACCACTGCCCATAATTCGTAATTTCCCAAATCAAACATAGACACAGGTCTTTTCCTGAGTTGAACTGACTCTTTTAAAACTTTCCCGATTCCATTCTTTTGACAACATTAACAACTAAATTTGCAATGAAACAATACTAAAAAACCCGTGCTTCATCCTTGATGGTGAAATAAAACAAAATGATAAATAATGTCTCCATAAACCATACATAGTAAACAACCAAGTCTCAGTCATCAATTTTCCAATTTGTAATGATCCTGATCGGGACAAATTAAACACACACCCACCAACTTCAATTGATACCACACTGTAGGAACAAACAGAACAATGCATAACGAAAAGAGGCATCCCCGTGACTGTACATTATCGTTTACTCCCAATCAACCAATTTACTCAACAAGAAGATAAGTTATATATGCAACTGTCACAACAAAAGGAGACAACGACTATATACCAATTCCCATTTCCAATTACCCCATAAAACGGAGATGAGACAATCATCAAAGCCACTGTCAAAACCACCCCACCAACTTATGACAATCAATAAGATACCCGACAAGAGTGTGACTCACTGGGTTTATAAAAAACGTGCTCTGTAACCATGAACAAAATAATCAAGGGTTCGCTCGGTCACCAAAACACAGAGAGAATAGAGGTCGACCATATTAACATTAGATGGGAAACCTTTGAAACAAGCACGGTGGAACCACAAGATTTTATAACTCTTAGCTTGTAAAATAGTGTGACATTTCTACACCAGGTAGGGTAAGAAATGATGCAGAGGAGCAGATATTGCTGACTGGACAGTAACCAATACCAAGACCACGCAGAGGCATAACCCTCGCGCTTTCCTCAATAGTCGAACCATATTATACAATGCTGATGGAAGTGTAGACCCCATGTATTACCAACAACCCTAAATCATACTTCTTGGCATAATGGCCACCCCATAACCAACTGGGATGATGCCAATACCACAAAATAAGCCCACGACTAGGTGAAAAACCCACGAACATGGCTCTGGAGGATACACAGTTACCAAAAGGTAGTTCGAAACATACACAACAACCTCATAGAAACCAAATACAACCGAATAAGGTTACCATAAATGTGAGGAGGTGGCCAACAAGGCTAAATAGAGTGAAACCCTCCAAAAAAATACCCATAACTACTAAAAACAATAGAGAGCCATCACAATTTCCAACACACAAAATAACCAACGAAATCACAAATTCAACCATCAAATTTTCCATTTGCAAATGAATAACCACACAGTCATTCCAGAGAAAATACCCATGCGTTTACACAGTTTCCAATCTTAGGAAAACACAAATCAACACATTACCGAGCCATGGTTCGTTTCATATACATAGTGAATTCATGGATGGGCGAAAAAAGCCATACCTATAACCAATGTCTTTTAAAAAAAAAGGCAAGCTGGTTGAGCAGTTCCTTTTGGGCCTGAATCTCGGAGCTTGACCACAACAAAACCAAATGAAAAACAACCATGATAGGGTGACGACCCAGTGGGAGAAGTATGGAGGGACGTGCATTTACTGCATGTCACTTCCATCCTTCACTCTATTCAATTTTGTAGTACACGACAACCAACCAAAACCATACTATTAATTCCATTCCATTAATTCCATGCATCGAAACTTGCACATATTGCTTGCCAATTGTGCCACCCCAATCCATATTAACCATTGCCAAAACCATACCATAACATATATCAAATGCACCAAATATAACTCAATATAAATCATATAGCCACTAACCATTTCTAGTTAGGACTAACACTAATTCCTTTTTGTTTCATTTGCACATAGCATAACATAGTATAGTATAGTTTCTCTTCTTGGATTTTTTTTTATAAGTCTCTTTCCATTGCTCTTGTTTTTGTTGTTACTAACATGTGTCTTGTGCAGGTGTAGTAGGTAATGAATTATGGAAACAATATCGAATGCAATAATAGTAAATATAAGCCATTCATAACATAGAATTTAGAGCTTAGAATAACAGAACCAACACATAAAATGGATTATCCATCTTCCATTTTGTCGCAAACAAAACCAAGACTGCATCATCCATCATATAGAACCTTGTAAGAAACATCGAAATAGCAGCATAAAAAGTGTGATAAGACTATCTCTGAGCCTCCAGTGTACAAGGGGGTCCCACATACTAGTATTATATATCATTAGCATATTTTAAATAATAGGCTTTAGCAATATTTTGCGGGTGAAATCCTCGTTGCGATTTTAATCGTCAACAAACTGGCGACTCTATAGGGAAATCTATTTCCAACAGATTAAGAACTCAAAATATATGGTCTTGTAGACCAAGAACAACGAATCAATAAGGTATAACCAAAATGATTATGCAACAGGGGGAAGTGAGCGGATTGAATGGAAGAATGACTAGGAATTAGGGAATAACTCATGAAAAATGTTAAGTATGAAGGGGTTTATCCCTATGTGCATAATCATTCAACCAGAATTTTCTCTTGACTTCAATGAGAAAAATTTATGGACTTGCTCTTTTAACTCTCAAATGGATGAAGAAATGGAAAGCAGAAGCGGGATATAACCAATTTCTTTATAAGATAACAGTGAAAGAAGATAACAAATTCAATTATGCTTTCAAGGGGAACATCGTAACAACTGTGTAAGCTTGATTGTTATTGACTAACAATGCCTTGCAGGAGTGTCACTGTGGCAGAACTGATCCAACATCTTATTCTTGACCAAAATTAAACTAAAAGATGAAAAACAATAAAATTCATGACAGAAATGGGACTGCAAAAATTAAAATAACAGAAATAAAATGACAAAATTGCAAAAGTAGTAGGAAGCTATTAAAAGGAAAGAATAATTTAAACTACTGTAAAAGAAGAATTGAAAAGAAGTGGTGAAAATGAAAACAAAACTAGACTACTAATATACAGAAAATCCAAACAGCATTAAAACTTTTCAAGTTGGTTCCACGTAGTGTTTTAAGTGAGAACTGTTAGTGCTGTAGGAAAACAATCGCTCCTGTACATATTTTAAAATGTAAGAGTTTGTACCCAGGACAAAAGTGATCTTGAAAGGAACCAACCATAATTTTTGAAATTTTGAGACAATTAATAGCCCTTTAAAGTACATGATTAGATCATCAAGATAGATATGAATAATCTCGCTGATCAAATCGTCAAAAGTTACCAGCATAGGTATTTTGAAGGTGGCACTTATATCAGATAATCTAGAAGGCATACGTTCATAAGTCAAGGTACCCCAATGAGTAATAAAGGTGGTTTCAAATTTATCTTCCCTTTTTACCTTGATTTGATTGTAACCGGAAAAAGTGTCAAGTAAGGATATCATCTGTGACCCTGCAATTTGCTGCAAAATCATTTCCATGTTTGGGAGAGGAAAGTGATGTTTTATAGTAGCTTGATTTAATGCGCGAAAATCAACACATAATCTGATCTGACTGGTTGTTTTTCGAACATGAACCAAATTGGAAACCTATTCAAAATATTTGACCGGAAATATGATTCCATCTTTCAAGAGTTTTTCCAACTCCTTTCGAATAGTTTCTTCTAGCGCAGGGTTGATAGGTATTTTATTTTTCCTATCTGGTTTTATGCCTTCCTTGATGGGAATGGCATGTTGTATAAGAGCAAGATCAAAACCACGAAGATCCTCATAAGACCAAGCAAAAACATCTTGAAATTCTCCAAGCAGCTTGTAAAAATTTATTTTCTCTTCATCAGAACATTGTACACCTATTTTAACATTCTTGGGTGACTCGGGTGTCCCAATGTTCAAGGAGATGGTTTCACCCACTTTCCTTTTCGACTCCTCTTCTTTATGTTTCTCTTTATTTCCTACATCACTCGATGAAAATGAACTCTCTAGAGGAGTCAAGCCCTTAGGAATATTGTTATATTATATGGATATAATTTCCTTGGGTTTATAAGGTTCATTTTGACTGAAAGCATAGCTGCTCTCATCACTAAGGAAGACCTTCCAGGATTCTATATTGTCAGGGATATTTGGACGATATAGAGATTGAAAAGTATAATCAGGTCTGTGTGGAAGAAGTTTCCGATTAGGAGAGGCTGCAAAAACAACTAACCAATCAACCATTGAGTTCAATTCCCTCTTAACATGACTAATGTTGAAAGATAATAGGTTCAAGATAAGTGCCCAAACAAGTTGGGTGTATCGTTTCATAAACTTGTTGTTAGGAGAGTATATCTTACGTACAAGGTTCACAAAAAGCTCGAAATCTCCAAAAACTGTAAGGTGACTACAACCTATATTATAGGTGTTTTAAATTCCTATTAATAAATCTTTGAATTCAGTGACATTGTTTGTGCAAGAAAACTCCAACCTATAAGAAAAGTTATGAATTTTCCCCACAGGAGAGTACAAGATTATTCCATCTCTGTTACCTTCACTAGAGCATGAACCATCAAATTGCATGTGCCACATACCATCATCTAAATCAATTTGTTCCAAGGGAATGTTATCCTCCTCAAAAAATATGGAATACACCCCTAGGTCCTCTTCGATATAGTTCACATTAGGTTGTGGGAAACTCTCTATGTAAGGTGAAATCCTTCCCTCTCTAAGGACTATAATGTTTTTATAATTCTAAGGAACACATAAGTGTGTCCCATCGAGTGAGAGGTATCCACCCGTCAAAGATTGCCAATCTCTTCCTAAGATGATTGAATAATTGCTTATTGGCATATCAATTACCTGAATACTAAGGGTCGTCCTTATTTCAGGGTGTGCACACAAAACTAAATTCACATCCTTAATTTCACCTATGGTCGTTTGTTGTAGACTATTATAATAGAGCATGCTTCTGGCGTTTTCATTTGTACAAGACAAGCCTAGCTCTTCCATAATAATATTAGACATTACACTTGGGCCCGAACCGCCATCAATGAGGCAACAATGGGAAATCTTATCCATAATCTTTACAGAAATATAAAAAGGGGATTTTTTTATAGGGTATCTAAAGTTATGTACACCTACTTTATTTACAGATGAATCCTCTTCGTTTACCTCTTCAGATAGGTTGGCTACAATGGAAGCTTTTCCTTCCATGAATTGTTTTAGATGCCTCTGTTTTTCAGGGACGAAAACCATGTCCAGAAGGGTGGCATCTTCTTTGATGTTGGCCAACTGATTCAAGATATTGTATTTGGAAGAGGGGAGAGGAGGGGTAGTTCCTTGACTGTCAAAAACTTTAGGAACCTGAACAGTAGTAGCTGGCGAGGATGAGCTCGAGCTAGAAGAATTGCGGGGAGGATCATATTTGCTTTTGGGAGCATAGGATTTGTTCCTAGTATTGATGATCATGACATCTTCTGACTTTGCATAATCTAGGATAACGATGGTAGTATTTGGTATTTTACCAAATAAATTATCTCTGGTGCTGTTCCTTACCTCACATGTGGTTTCCTCGTGGTGTTCCTCACAAAAGTTACACCAAATAGGCTGAAAATTATTTTCAATTGGATTTATAAAGTGGGGTGCAGAAGAGGATGAAGCTCCAGGGGTGAGAGAGGAGGCATTTCCCTTTCGCTCATACACTATCATACGATTATTCATATCTTGTACTAGCTGTAAGAGGGAGGACATGTATGTTTGTTTAACCGATTCTCCCTGAGGAATACCTGCTCTTTCGAGTTGTTCTCCATACTCCAAACACGTATGCAGAGTGGAACCGAGGTTATCCATGGATTTTTCCTCGAGCCTATGATGATAGGGGGAAGGTAATGCATTATAATAATGCATGAAAGCGGATTAGTTATCAGGTCGAATGAGTTCATGGATTTGATTGTATAACTTAGTGAAACACAAGTTGAAGGACTTGATGGTTTCACCATCCTTATAGGCGATGTTATTTTAGTCCCGTAACTTCTCAGCTAGCCTTTTAGGTTTCCCATAGCTGGATTTAAACCAATAGAATAAATCCTCCCAAGTAGACATAATCTTAGGAGGAAGATCAAAGAAATCGACCATAGCCTTTCCTTCCAAGGAATTGACAAATACACACATGCAATTATCGTTTTCATTGGCTCCTATGTTGTGACAGAAATTAGAAAATGCCACCAGGTGCTCATTTGTGGTGACAATATTATTCCCTGAAAACCTAGGAAGTTGCTCTTTGAATTTAGGAAGTGGATGATTAGCAAATGTTAAGTTAAGAGGAGAGGAAACATGCCACGGTGTGGTTGTAACATCTTCTTCAAATTGAAAAATCCCATATGTTTTGATAAATTTGGTGGGGTTTGTGGTAGATTGGACAGGGATATGGATGCTATATAAGCTACCAATCATTGACGAAGCTGAAAACTGAGAGGAGGAATCACTTCCAGTGCCACCAGAGCCACCACTAGATGCCATCTTGCGGATGATAGGTAAGGGAGAGAAAGATGAACTGGACGAATCAAACAAGGTTCTCCTTAGAGAACTTTGTTGGGTAGATAACATAACTTTCCTTCTTCCTATTTTAGCAATAGGATTAATTTCAGGTGATAAGCCTCTTCTCTTCCTAGAAACACGAGAGTCTAAGGACATGAAATAAGGTCAAATCTGAAGGAAAAAGAAGGTTATTGCTGATTTCTAGGATGTCTATGTCTAGCTTCCCAACATACTTGGGCACTAATGTCTCATTCAATTGCTGCCCATGAATGATTAATCTCAGCCCGAGTATTAACAATGTCTAGAATGGTGTTAAAAAAATTTAAGGCAATGTGAGTCTGCAAGATACCAGATATATAAAATATGCAGAATAGAAATGAAATGCTAGAAATAACAGAATGACAGTAAAATATCCATCATAATCTTCACAATACACAGAAATGATATACGCAATAGCAACAAAAATAGCACTTTGATTCAGATAGCAATGTTCACAGGCCTCTTCGAGGGGGCAACCTCCAGTAGAGTAGCGCTCTGTTACAATAATCTCCAAGCTAGGGTTTTCATACCCTCGACCCTTATTTATACTAAATGTGTCTATTAAGAGAAGC
>ML818775.1:85946-108302 GCA_009831015.1 Picea engelmannii
TTTATCTTAACCATAATTAAATTTAAAGAATAGGGAGTGGATAGTGAATATGGGAAGGTGAGGGGAGTTGTAATGTGCGAAAAGTGAAATAATAGTAGGGAAAAAAATGAGTACTGTTCGAAAAATCAATTAAGTAATCCATAAAAACAGTTTTGTATCCAATACAAACGATCCAACACCAATCAAACAAGCACTATGACCAATTAAACAATTACTGTGTGTTAAAACTTGTTCACTGTCCCACATTTAAAATCTTCAAATTTTTTCATTAACACAGTGTATCATAATACTCAGAATCACTATGCCTTTCAACCTTCCTATTAATAGAATTCTTTTTCTTTCATTTCTTTTATTTTCATTTAAACAACATCAAAAAGAACATACAGTCACATTGCTTCAACTCTGTTCAACATATAAAAATATCAACCACTGCCCATAATTCGTAATTTCCCAAATCAAACATAGATACAGGTCTTTTCCTGAATTGAACAAACTCTTTTAGAACTTGCCCGATTCCATTCTTTTGAAAACATTAACAACTAAATTTGCAATGAAACCATACTACAAAACTCGTGCTTCATCCTTGATGGTGCAATAAAACAAAATGATGCACGATGTCTCCATAAACCATACACAATAAACAACCAAGTTTCAATTTGTAATGATCTTGATCGGGACAAATTAAACACACAATGACCACCAACTTCAATTGATACCACGCTGTAGGAACACATAGACCAACACATAACAAAAAGAGGCATCCCCATGACTGTACATTATCGTTTACTCCCAATCAACCAATTTACTCAACAATGAGCTAGTAAGTTATCTATGCAACTGTCACAACAAAAGGAGGCAACGACTGTATGCCAATTCTCATTTCCAATTACAACTTTCCAATAACCCAATCAAACAGTGACAAGACAATCATCAAAGACACTGTCAAAACCACCCAACCAACTTATGACAGTCAAAAAGATATCCGACAAGAGTGCGACTGGTTGGGTTTATAAAAAACGTGCTCTGTAACCATGAACAAAATAATCAAGGGTTCGCTTGGTCACCAAAACACAGAGAGACTGGAGGTCGACCATATCAACAGTAGGTGGGAAACCTTCGAAACAAGCACGGTGGAACCACAAGATTTTATAATTCTTAGCTTGTAAAATAGTTTGATAGTTCAACACCAGGTAAGGTAGGAAACAATGCAGAGGAGAAGAGATTGCTCACTCGATAGTAACCAATACGAAGAACGCGCATATGCTTAACCCTCACGATTTCCTCAATAGCCTAACCAAATTATACAATGATGATGGAAGTGCAGATCCTAGGTATTACCAACAACTCTAAAGAATACTTCTTGGCATAATGCCCCCCCCATAACCAACTATGCTGATGCCAATACAACAAAATAAGTCCATGACTAGGTGAAAAACCCATGAACATGGCTCTGGATGATACACAGTGACCAAAAGGTAGTTTGAAACATACACAACAACCCCATAGAAATCAAATACAAATGAATATGGTTACCATAACTATGAGGAGGCGGCCAACAAGGCTAAACAGAGAAAAACCCTCCAAAAAATACCCATAACTACTAAAAATAATAGAGAGCCATCACAGTTTCCAACATACAGAACAACCAACGAAATCACAAATTCAACCATAAAATTTTCCATTTCCAAATGAATAACCACACAGTCATCCCAGATAAAATACCCACACGTTTACACAGTTTCCAATTTCAGGAAAAGACAAATCAACACACTACTGAGCCATTGTTCATTTCATACAGAAAGTGAATTCATGGATGGGCAAAAAGAACCATACCTGTAACCAATATCTTTAAAAGAACGGGTAAGCTATTTGACCACACCAAAACCAAATGAACAATAACCATGCTAGGGTGACAACCCAGTGGGAGAAGTATGGAGTGACATTCATTTATTTCACACCACTTCCATCCTTCACTCTATTAAATTTCGTAGTACATGACATCTAGCCAAAACCATACTATTAATCGAATGCCATTAATTCCATGGATCGAAACTTGCACATATTGCTTTCCAATTGTGCCACCCCAATCCATATTAACCATTGCCAAAACCATAGCATAACATTTATCAAATGCGCCCAATATAACTCAATATAAATCGTATATCCACTAACCATTGTTAGTTAGGACTAACACTAATTCCTTTTTATTTCATTTGCACATAACATAGCATAGTATAGTATAGTTTCTCTTGTTGGATTTTTTTTTATAAGTCTCTTTCCATTGCTCTTGTTTCTTGTTGTTACTAACATGTTTCTTGTGCAAGTGTAGCAGGTAATGAATCATGAAGACAATATCAAATGTAATAATAGTAAATATAAGCCATTCATAACATGGAATTTAGATCTTAGAATAACGAAACCAACACATAAAATGCATTATCCATCTGCCATTTTGTCGCAAAAAAACCAAGACTGTATCATCCATCATATATAACCCTTTAAGAAACATCGAAACAACAACATAAAAAGTGTGATAAGACTATCTCTGAGCCTCCGGTCTAGAAGGGGGTCCCACCTACTAGTATTATATATCATTAGCATAGTTTAAATAATAGGCTTTAGCAATACTTTGCGGGCAAAATCCTCATTGCGAGTTTAATCGTCAACACCTTGTAGTTGATGTGAGCTAGTCTTCTATGCCAAAGTTCACATGGAATTTCAATGGAATGAGTTAAGGCTGCAACTGGGAGACCTTTCAACTTGTATGAGCCACCTTATTTTGTTCCAATAAAAATTGCATATTCTATGGTTTTTCCTTTAGGACAGATAAGAAATTCTCCATCTATGAAAGAAACTATGAAGCCTTTCTTATCTAAGGATGAGATAAAAAGTAAGTTCTTTGTCAAACCTGGTACACATAGTACATCCTTCATCTTCATTGGGGTTCCTGAATCAAGTTTGTAATTTGACTCTCCCACACCTTTGATAGGGTATTGATAATCATCTCCAAGTGTAACTTTATGGGGAAAGTTCTTTTCTTTAAGGCTAGAGAGAATGTCTCTTTGACCTATCATGTGCTTGGAAGCACTACTATCTATGAGCCAAGTATACTCACCAGGTGACACTGATCCTGAGAGGGCAGATATTAAGACATAGTATTCAATATGTTCTTTAATCATCTTTGTGGTTGGCTCTTCATCTTCAACTGTATGGGAATTATTCCTTTTGTTTCTCTTCTTGTATTCTTCTCTTCTAGCTAGATAATTTTTGGCAATATGTCCCATCTTATCACATTGGTAGCATTGATAAGAGGATAAATCTCTTTCTCTTCTTTGACCTTTCTGAAACTTCTGGAATCTCTTTGGAGGGTGAGATTCTTTATGTTGATAAGTATCCTTCTGAAATTGAGACCTCTTCTTTCCTCCTTTATCATGAGTAGCTAGGGATTGATCTTCATCTCTTGACAGTACTGCTTCTCGGTTAGCTACTCTTGCTTCTTCTTGAACACATTCTTCCCAAACACTGTCAAAATGTAGTTTTTCCTTTCTGGCACAAATAGTTTGGATGAATGCATCCCAAGTTCTTGTGAGACCATTAAGAGATTTCATTATGAGTTCATATTCATCTATAGTATCTCCAATTGCTTCTAGTTGTTCCTTGAATTGAGATATTCTAGAGAAATATTCATGGACTGTTTCTCCTTTCTGAATCTTTGTATTCTTGAGTTGAGTTCTCAAGTTCATATTCCGGTTAATGTTCTTTCCTTCATACATTCTATTTAGGGCATCAAACATTTCTTTTGGATTTTTCTTTGAATCCACTTGAGGGATCAAGTGATCTTTAATCGAATCTGCAATGATTCTTTTGGCCCTAATCATGTCCTTTTTCTATTTTGCTTTCTCTGCAGCATCTGTAGGTTCTAGTACATCTTATTTAATGAATCTTGCTAGGTCATTCTCTTCAATAATGAGTGCAATCCTTTACTTCCAGGAACGTAAGTTATCCACACCTTATATCTTGTCAACAAGATTGGTGTTTGAAGACATCTTGACCTGGAGCTAGGAAAATGACCAAAAAATGAAAGTGCTTAGAAATTACATATGAACTTACTAGGAGGCATGCTTGGCTGAGGCAAGTAGGTTGGTGCAGTTAGATTTCAAAAAATCCAAATTTTACCCTTTCAAATTTGACCTACGGAAATTTGGACTAGTACTTCTAGTATTGGTTCTGGTTTTCTGGTACCAGTGAAAACTAGGGTTTCACTTTCAGGGAGTTTTTTCCACTGAAAAAGTGCACTCAAGCTGCCAATGATTTTGCTAGGCTAGGACACATTTCCTTGATGAATTTTAGGATGAAATGCTTCTCCAATAAAAAACACTATTTTTCTTGTATGGCAACAATGACATTTTTGCTTATCCAATGAAAGGTGCTCTTTTTAGCTTAGCTATGATACCATGTTAAGTTTTGAATTATTATTAAGTTTGTTTTCAATTTACTACATAACAATATCATAGATAGGATCACTGAGAGAAACACAATCACAAGATACACAACATTTATCCTGGGAAACCCTCATGGGGGAGAAAACCCAACAAAACTTCCTTAATATAGATAACCAATACAATGCCAAGACAATAAGCCAAAACACTAGAGAATATCTAACACTGAGAAATACGCCTCTCTTCTTTCTTCTCCCAATTGCAACCCTCCAAACTTGCGCACTTGATGAGTGAATGAGTGAGTGAGATAATGAGGCACTAGCCTCCTTTATTTATACTAGCTGACAGGTGCTGGAAAGGTGTCTCTTCACTGATCAGGGCCGACTTCTCTTCTTAGTGGTTAAAACCACTTTAATTAGGCATGGGGGACGACTTTTTAATTAACATAATATATTTAGGGTTTGACCAATCCACAAAAGGGGATTTGATCATTTACAATTCTCGACATGATCAATCCACAAAAGGGGATTGATCTAATTAATAATGAATCAATAATAAATGGAATACTCTTTACAGTTACAATATTTCAACATAAGAGGCTACCAAGTAACGGACGATACAAAGTAGCATCAAATTCAAGAGAATTACAGGTGGAAACAAGATTTACTCCATACTAGAAGGGAGAAGGGGCTGGTTTACAATCTTGCATGTGGAAAAGACGAAGAAGATCACAAAGATACTTAGACTGGGAAAGAAAAATTCCTTCATTGGTTTGCAAAACTTGGAGGCCAAGGAAATAGTGCAAAAAGCCTAAGTTTGTCATTTCAAATTTCTTCTTAAGGTTGGTTTTCACATGGTTTAAAAGTTTTGAGTCACTACAAGTAAGGATAAGGTCATCAACATAAAGAACAATGATTATGATATGTCTTCTTACTTTCTTGGTATAGACATTAGGATTAGAATAACATCTATAAAATTCGATGTCAATAAGAAAGTTGTCCATTTTGGCATACCAAGCTCGGGGAGATTTCTGAAGACCATAAAGAGATTTCTTAAGGTGATAAACAAGGTTAGAGTCATTATGGACATAGCGAGGAGGTTTTTCCATGTAGATTTCTTCTTGCAAATTCCCATGCAAGAAAACAAATTTAACATCCATCTGATGGAACTCCCATTTATGTGAGGTAGGAAGGGAAAGAACAAGGCAGATGGAATTCATTTTGGCTACATGGGAAAATGTTTCATTATAGTCAATTCCTTCAACTTGGGAAAATCCTTTGGCAACTAACCAAACCTTGTGTCGTTCAACACTTCCATCTGATGCATACTTAGTTCTGTAGACCCATTTACATATGACAAGTTTTCCTTCTTTTGGAAGAGGTACAAAATCCCAAGTATCATTTTCCATTAAAGAACAATACTCTTCATTCATTGCTATATCTCAACCTGTATGACATGAAGCTTTCACAAATGTCTCTGGATCATCAGTCTTTGAAACTTGAGCTAAAAGAGAAGAGGCTCGCTGGAACTATGAATGCATCCAATGCTCATCTGAAGGATCACCAACTAGATCACCAACTACTTCTCGTGTTGAATGGATCCATTTAGGAAGAGATGGTGCTAGTGCTAGTTCAGGTTCAATGGACTCATCTAGAGGAAAGTGAGCAGGTAGAGGTGGATTTTCATCTTCACTATCATCATCTGTAGAAGAACCCAAAATAGGAAAAGAATAAGGAACAAATGCCAAATGGATCTCAGGTCGAAGAAGGAACAATCACCGAATTAGGATTGCAGGCCACGATATTTTCATCGAATGTAACATCTATTTTAATAATAATTTCATTAAAATGTGGTTGAAGAAGTTTGTAACTTTTGACATCTTCAAAATAACCAACAAATATACACTTCTCACTTTTAGGCTGCAATGATTTCCTTTTCTCATCAGGAATGTGATCCCATGCTATACTGACAAATACACATAAGTGACTTACATTAGGTTTAATTTTAGTCCATGCTTCTTCCAGTGTTATATTTTAAGAGCCTTTGCGGGAGTGTGATTTATTATGTAATTTTCACAGTTGATGGCTTCCACCCAATACTTTAGACTTAATCCCTTAGATTGGATCATATAATTATCCATTTCTTTTAATGTGCGGTTCTTTCTCTCAACAACACCATTTTGTTGTGGTGTATATGAAACAATGTGTTGCATTTGGATGCTCTGTGTAGTGCAATAACTTGTAAAATTATTGTTCATAGATTCTCCTCCATTATCTATTCTTAACCTTTGAATTTGATGTCCAAGTTTCTTTTCGACAAGATCCTTGTAGGCCAGAAACTTGTCAAAAACTTCACTCTTAAGTTTTAATAAGTAAACCCAAGTACGTCTGGAAAATTCATCAATGAAAGTTAAGAAACACTTTCACCCAGAAAAAGAAGGAGAAGAAAGTGGACCACACAAGTCACTGTGAACAAGTTGCAAAGGGCCCGAGGCATTCCAAGAGACACGTTTGTCAAAACTGTCCCGATGATGTTTTCCGAGAACACAACCAATGAAAACACCATCTCTGCATGAAACAAGAGGAAGACCATTCACCATCTGTTGATTACATAGTTTTTGCAATGAACGATAGTTTAGATGATCAAACCGCTCATGCCAAAGTTCCAAACACAATCACAAGATACACAACATTTATCTTGGGAAACCCTCATGGGGGAGAAAACCCAACAAAATTTCCTTAGTATAGATAGCCAATACAATGCCAAGACAATAAGCCAAAATACTAGAGAATATCTAACACTGAGCAATACGCCTCTCTTCCTTCTTCTCCCAACTGCAACCCTCCAAACTTGTGCACTTGATGAGTGAATGAGTGAGTGAGATAATGAGGCACTATCCTTCTTTATTTATACTAGCTGACAGGTGCTGGAAAGGTGTGTCTTCACTGAGCAGGGCCGACTTCTCTTCTTAGTGGTTAAAACCACTTTAATTAGGCATGGGGGACGACTTCTTAATTAACATAATATATTTAGGGTTTGACCAATCCACAAAAGGGGATTTGATCATTTACAATTCTCGACATGATCAATCCACAAAAGGGGATTGATCTAATTAATAACGACTCAATAATAAATGAAATACTATTTACAGTTATAATATTTCAACATAAGAGGCTACCAACTAATGAATGATACAAAGTAGAATCAAATTTAGGAGAATTACAGGTGGAAACAAGCTTTACTCCATACTAGAAGGGAGAAGGGGTTGGTTTACAATATTGCATGTGGAAAAGACGAAGAAGATCACAAACATACTTAGAACGGGAAAGAAAAATTCCTTCATTGGTTTGCAAAACTTGGAAGCCAAGGAAACAGTGCAAAAAGCCTAAGTTTGTCATTTCAAATTTCTTCTTAAGGATGGTTTTCACATGGTTTAAAATTTTTGAGTCACTACCAGTAAGGATAAGGTCATCAACATAAAGAACAATGATTATGATATGTCTTCTTACTTTCTTGGTATAGACATTAGGATCGGAATAACATCTATAAAATTCGATGTCAATAAGAAAGTTGTCCATTTTGGCATACCAAGACCGGGGAGATTTCTGAAGACCATAAAGAGATTTCTTAAGGCGATAAATAAGGTTAGAGTCATTATGGACATAGCGATGAGGTTGTTCCATGTAGATTTCTTCTTGCAAATTCCCATGCAAGAAGACACATTTAACATCCATTTGATGGAACTCCCATTTATGTGAGGTAGGAAGGGAAAGAACAAGGTAGATGGAATTCATTTTGGCTACATGGGAAAATGTTTCATTATAGTCAATTCCTTCAACTTGGGAAAATCCTTTGGCAACTAACTAAACCTTGTGTCGTTCAACACTTCCATCTGATGCATACTTAGTTCTGTAGACCCATTTACATATGACAAGTTTTCCTCCTTTTGGAAGAGGTACAAAATCCCATGTATCATTTTCCATTAAAGAACAATACTCTTCATTCATTGCTATATCCCAACTTGGATGACATGAATATTTTGCAAATGTCTCTGGATCATGAGTCTTTGAAACTTGAGCTAAAAAAGAAGAGGTTCGCTGGAACTATGAATGTGTCCAACTCTCATCTGAAGGATCACCAACAAGATCACCAACTACTTCTCGTGTTGAATGGATCCATTTAGGAAGAGATGGTGCTAGTGCTAGTTTAGGTTCAATGGAATCATATAGAGGAAGGTGAGCAGGTGGAGGTGGATTTTCATCTTCACTATCATCATCTGAAGAAGAACCCAGAATAGGAAAAGAATAAGGAAGAAACGCCAAACGGATCTTAGGCCGA
This sequence comes from Picea engelmannii, assembly GCA_009831015.1. NCBI lineage: Eukaryota > Viridiplantae > Streptophyta > Pinopsida > Pinales > Pinaceae > Picea > Picea engelmannii. The sequence goes on from ML818775.1 coordinate 94,724, forward strand.
AGAAGGCACAATCACCGAATTAAGTTTGCAGGCCAAGATATTTTCATCGAATGTAATGTCTCTTCTAATAATAATTTCATTAAAATGTGGTTGAACAAGTCTGTAACCTTTGACATCTTCAAAATAACCAACAAATATACACTTCTCACTTTTAGGCTGCAATGATTTCCTTTTCTCATCAAGAATGTGATCCCATTCTATACTGACAAATACACATAAGTGACTTACATTAGCTTTAATTTTAGTCCATTCTTCTTCTAGTGTTATATTTTAAGAGCCTTTGCGGGAGTGTGATTTATTATGTAATTTTCACAGTTGATGGCTTCCACCCAATACTTTAAACTTAATCCCTTAGATTGGATCATACAATTATCCATTTCTTTTAATGTGCGGTTTTTTCTCTCAACAACACCATTTTGTTGTGGTGTATATGAAACAATGTGTTGCATTTGGATGCTCTGTGTAGTGCAATAACTTGTAAAATTATTGTTCATAGATTCTCCTCCATTATCTATTCTTAACCTTTGAATTTGATGTCCAAATTTCTTTTTGACAAGATCCTTGTAGGCCAAAAACTTGTCAAAAACTTCGCTCTTAAGTTTTAATAAGTAAACCCAAGTACGTCTGGAAAATTCATCAATGAAAGTTAAGAAACACTTTCACCCAGAAAAAGGAGAAGAAAGTGGACCACACAAGTCACTGTGAACAAGTTGCAAAGGGACCAAGGTGTTCCAAGGGGCACGTTTGTCAAAACTGTCCCGATGATGTTTTCCGAGAACACAACCAATGCAAACACCATCTTCACATGAAACAAGAGGAAGACCATTCATCATCTGTTGATTACATAGTTTCTGCAATGAGCGATAGTTTAGATGATCAGACCGCTCATGCCAAAGTTTTCTCAAGTCATCACTATGAGCAACAAATACTGATGGAAAAGATGATAACACAAAGTTGTCAAACTTGTACAACCTGGTAATATCATCAACAATTCCAGTTGCAAGAACATGCTGAGGATATTTGAGATCCTTGATTACAACTTGGTGAGGTGAAAACTCTACAATTTTACCTTCACCCAAATGAGTGATTTTATATACTGATAGAAGGTTACAGGAAAGACTTGGAACACATAATACATCATTGAAATGACCATTTTCTACCTGAACTGTTCCAGATCTTACAACACTAAGAGATCTATCATCACCAAAAAATATTTTCTTGGCATTACATTCATTTAGAGTATAAAATATACCTTTCTCCTTAGCCATATGATAATATGCCGCAGAGTCAATAAGCCACTCATTAGAAGAAGAAGAAGTTGCATTGAAGGAGAAACCATAAGCAAAAAGTGCATGTCCATGGGAAGTATTGGGTATGTGTTATATTATTTGCATGTGTGTGTGGGTGCGTCAGATTCGACAACTACCGAGCGCTTCCTAGGGGGGTCCTAGGGGGGCTAGGTATGGCCCCCCTTGGTTACGCACAACGCCCCAAATTTGTTTTTGGGCATTTTTTCTATTTTAGCGGTTTTCTAAATTAATCCCGGATTAATGGATTAGGGTTTTGGTATCTACAGAATACCTAAAAACATTTTATATATATTGTATGGTGAATGGTGAAATTAATACAATGAAGAGTTGAAAGGTTTTCTCTCGGTTAAGGGTTTTCGGTATAAATCCTTGTGTACTATGTGTATGAGCCATTGATTAATTTATATTTTTCTTAAGAATATATATTCATTGCTTTAATTCAAAGGTTTAAAACTTACATGTGGTATCAGAGCTCATTTTTGGCTTCAGAGGGATGCCTTTATTGCTGAGGGTTTGGATCGGTCTCGATAGATCAAGTTTATTTTGGGTCTGTGATAAACCTGGGTTTAGTGGGAGATTTTGCAATGGTTATTTGAGTGTATAAAGAGGAATGAAAAGCTCTTCTAGAATCGAGATAGAGAAGTTCAATGATAAAATTTTGAGCTATGGAAGCTCAAGATGAAGAACCTTCTTGTAGACAAAGAACAATGGATTGCTGTGGATCCTGGTACACAACCTACTGGCACACAATTGACTGGTACACAACCTACTAGTACATAAAATACTAGTACAACACCTACTGGTATGTCAAAGGAGTATTGGGAGAAGTTGGATAGAAGAGCAAGGAGTACTATTTGACTCTTCCTGGTAGATTCAGTGTTATTGAATTTCTCAGAAGAATCTACAACCAAGGAACTATGGGATAAGTTAGGGAATTTGTATCAATCAAAGTCCCTGGTAAATAAGTTGTTTCTTCGAAAGAACCTATATCATCTTAGGATGGAAGATGGAGATTCTGTTACAAAACATCCAAATGCCTTTAATACTTTGGTAAGTCAACTTGTCTCTGTTAATATTACGATTGCAGAAGAAGATAAGTGTATTAATTTGTTATGTTCTTTGCCAGAATCTTGGGATAATCTGGTTGTAGAAATTGGTAGTACCACTCAATCTACATTGAAGTATGAGGATGTAGTTGCATCTTTGTTATCTGAAAAGATGAGGAAAAAAAGCATGGATGGTCATAGCACAAATGCTTTATTTGTAAGAGTTTATACTTAAGACATGAATCTTGGTAAATCTTTGGGGGGGATATCTAAATCTATAGGTATATCTAAGTCTCCAGAAAAATCTTTGAGGAAATGTTGGAAGTGTGGTAAAACAAGGCATTATAAGAAAGATTGCAAGTCTAAGAAGGTTGATAAACCAAAGGGATCTGATAATACCTACTCGACAGAGGCGAAAACCTCCACTGAAGAAGGAGGTGATGTTTACTTGGAATCTATAGGTACACATGCAGACCGTGATGTATGGTTGATCGACTCAGGTGCGTTATACCAAATGACCCCTCACAGGGAGTGGTTCTCTGAATATGAAAAATACAATCGTGGTGATGTATTGCTAGGAGATGAATCGACAACCAAAATCATGGGATGTGGAAGGGTTAAGTTGCTTCTAAAAGATGGAAGGATTAGAAATCTCCCTGGGGTACTGCACATTCCAAAACTAGCTAGGAGCCTAATATCTGTAAGCAAGTTGGATGATGCAGGAGTGGATATTGTATTTGGAAAGGGCACTTGCAAGATGGTACGAGGAGAAATGGTGTTGATGAGGGGATTTCAGTGCGGAACTCTATACAAGTTGTTGGGAATCAATTATACTAATGGGTGTAAGAGTTCTGTTGTCCCTGAGCAGGGAAATGAAGGAGACAAGACCAATACTGTCCCAGAAAAGAAGACCATGTTGTGGAATCAAAGACTGGGGCATATTGGAGAAAAGGGCGTTTGAACACTACACGGTAAAGGTATGGTTTAAGGTATGTCTAATTGCAATCTGGATTTTGAGTTCTGTGAACATTGCATATATAGTGAACAAAATCGAGTAAGATTCCCATCTGGTGCTACAAGAGCAAAGGGGATCTTAGAGTTGATACACAATGATGTGTTTGGACCTATTCCTATTCCATCCCTAGGTAAATCCATGTATTATGTTTCATTCATAGACTATTTCTCAAGGAACATATGGATTTATTTTCTTAGAAATAAATCTGAGGTATTTGATAAATTTAAAGAGTTTAGGGATCTGGTAGAAAATCAGACAGAGAAGAAAATAAAGGTATTGAGGACAAATAATGGTGGAGAATTCTGTGGAAATGAATTTGAAGAATTCTGTAAGAAGTGTGGTATAGCAAGGAAGAAGACTACTCCATACACACCTCAACAAAATGGAGTTGTAGAAAGGATGAACATGACATTGATGGAAAAAGAAAGGAGCATGCTCAACGGTGTCGAGTTAGGCTAGGAATTCTGGGCAGAGGCAGTGGGTATAACATGTTACTTGGTCAATCGATCACCTTCATCAACATTGGATGATAAAACTCCACATGAGGTATGGAATGGAAATAAACCCTCTCTTCAACATCTTAGATTGTTTGGTTGTGATTCTTATGTACATGTTCCAAAGGAAAATAGGAGTAAGATGGATAAAAAGGATGAAAAGTGTATCTTTATTGGTTATAAATATGTGTGAAAGGTTATAAGATTTTGGAACCCAGAAACCAAGAAGACTGTTTATAGTCGAGATGTTGTTTTCAGAGAGGTAAAAGATGTTTCCAAATAGGAATTCATACCAAGGCCAGAAGAACTTGAGAAAATAGAGTTGGAGTTGGATGATGCAAAATTTGAATCATCCGAAGAAGATGAAGCAGAAGAAGAAGAACCTCATACCCCAGTATTGAGGAGATCAGTGAGGGAAAGAAGTAAACTAGAAAGGTATAGCCCACATGATTTTCATTCTAATTTTGATTTATCTATTACTGATGATGATCTCAAAACTGTCAAGGAAGTAGTGAATTTAGAGGATAGTAAACTATGGAAGAAGGCCATGGTTGAAGAAATAGATGCTTTTGATAAGAATGAGGCATGGGATATAGTTGAGTTGCCAGCTGGAATAAAATATTTTGGTAGAAAATGGTTGTTTAAGAGGAATTTTAATGCAGAAGGTAAAGTGGAGAAATACAAAGCTTAGTTAGTAGCAAAAGGTTATTCCCAGGTAGATGGAATTGACTTTGGTGAGATTTTTTCTCTTGTTGCCAAGTTAACATCTATTAGATTTCTTTTGTCTATTGTTTCTGCTTTTGATATTGAAGTGGAACAGATGGATGTGAAGACAACATTCCTACATGGGGATCTGGAAGAGGAAATCTACATGAAGTAGCCATAAGGCTTTGTAGTGAAGGGAAAGAAAGAGCTGGTCTGTAAGATAAATAAGTCACTATATGGTTTGAAGCAATCACCTAGGATGTGGTACCAAAAGTTTGACACATACATCCTTGGATTGAGATTTGTGAGAAATAAGGATGATCACTGTGTATATTACAAGTAGGTTGGTAATCACTTCATTTATGTAGTGTTGTATGCTGATGACATGTTGTTGGTAGGAAAAAACATGGATTTTATCAAGGAGGTGAAATCACAGCTATCCTCCAAATTTGACATGAAGGATCTCGGTGCTGCTAACTTCATTCTGGGAATGGAGATTAAAAGAGATTGTGCAAACAAGAAACTCTGGTTGAATCAGAGAAAATATGTTGAGATGATATTGCATAGGTTTAATATGCATGGAAGTAAACCGATCAAGGTTCCTATTCCTATAGGTGTAAAGTTATCTGCAGATTACTGTCCCAAGACACATGAAGAATAAGAGGACATGTCCCATGTTTCATATGCCAGTGAAATTAGCAGTTTGATGTATGATAAGGTGGTTCTTTTAGATTCACCTCATTAGTTTTTTATTCGATGTTTCAGACCAAACAAATGTGGTCCATCATCAGGAAGATTTTTTCCTGATGATGGACCACACTTGTTTGGTCCAAAACATCGAATAAAAAACTGATGTGATGAATCCGAAAGAACCACCTTATCATAACTCTAGTCGCAAAATTCTCAAAACTGAAATAAATTTTGATGTATGCAATGGTCTATACTAGACCGAACATTGCACATGCAGTGGGAGTTTTGAGTAGGTATATGTCAAAACCAGGGAAGGAACATTAGGCCGCAGTAAAGAGGGTCTTCAGGTATTTGCGTGGCACTACCAATTATGGATTGTGCTACCAAGGAAGACCATGATTGGACAGAGTGGTGGACATACATGGCTTTGTTGATGTAGACTGGGTTGGAGATATAGATCGCAGAATATCTACAAGTGGGTATGTGTTTAACCTATTTGGAATAGAAATTAGTTGGATGAGCAAAATACACGCTGTAGTGACACTCTCAAATACAGAAGATGAATACATGGTAGCCACTCATGCAAGAAAGGAAGTAATATGGTTACATAGATTGTGTTCAGGTTTTGGTTTGGTACAACAAGCAATGAGATTAGATTGTGACAGTCAGAGTGCAATCTTCCTGGCAAAGAATCCAGCTTATCATTCGAAGACAAGGAATATTTATGTTTAGTATCACTTTGTGAGAGACATAGTTGAAGAAAAGAAGGTGTTGTTGGAAAAAGGTTGACACTTTAAAGAATGTTGTAGATTCATTGACAAAGTCTGTGAGCACATAAAAGTTCTCTTGGTGTAGAGTAACAATGGGAATTGATTTCTTGGATTGTTGACTATATAATCCCGTGGACCTCTAGATGCAAAGAAAACAATAAGTGGGAGAATGTTGGGTATGTGTTATATTATTTTCATGTGTGTGTGTGGGCACGTCAGATTTGGTGTGTGTGGGCGTTTTTGCTATTTTTAGCGATTTTCTAAATTAATCCTGGATTAAGGGATTAGGGTTTTGGTATCTACAGAATACCTAAAAAAATTGTATATATATTGTATGGTGAATGGTGAAATTAATACAATGAAGAGTTGAAAGGTTTTCTCCCAGTTAAGGGTTTCCAGTATAAATCTCTGTGTACTATGTGTATGAGCCATTGATTAATTTCTATTTTTCTTAAGAATCTATATGCATTGCTTTACTTCACAGGTTTAAAACTTACAAGAAGAAGAAGAAGAAGTAGAATCAATACTGATGTGTTTCTTCATCGCTGCTTCTAAAGTTTCCATCTTCTTGAAACATTTGAACTCATCATGACCATCTTTGCCACAAAAGTTGCAATGTATGTCAGTCTTCTTATTTTTATATTTTTATCCTTTGTCACCATTAGGAGTTGAAGCTGTCTGAGTGTGTTTGGAACCCTTGTTTTTCTTGTTGTCGTGGCGATGATATTGCTTCTTGGGATTCTTGGGTTTATCTTTCTGCTGGGCTACTGAGGCTTTGTTGGAGGTACCTGTAGTGCTGATCACTCCAAGTTGTACAAGTTTATCTTGCTATCTAATCAAAGCATCAAAAAAGGACTCAAGAGTGGGTTTTTGATAAGATTTCCCTAGAGTCTCTATCATGGCATAAAAGGTAGATACAAACACAAAATATGCACTACCTATCTTAGAAAGAATAATATAGATGCAATTCTCTTCCTCCAGCTTTATGTTACACTCTTCACATAAAATTGTAAGTGTTTTAAACTTATATAGACAGTCTTCAATGCAAGAAAATTTATTTGGACTTAATGTCAATATATGATTTTCTAATTGATGTGATCGAATAATATTGTGTTTACCAAACACAGATTCAAGATTTTCCCAAGCTTCATTGGGGTCATCAATTTCTTGAAGGTGGAAACTTAAATAAGGAGAGATGGACATTCCGATCATTCCACATGCTTCGTCATTCATATTATCCCATTTGACTTTATTTTCATCATCAGTGGGTTCTTTTTCCTTTCCCAAAGTAATCATGTACATGACTTTACTTCTTAACAAATCCTCCATATGAGATTTCCATTGGAAGTAGTTGGTGTTGGTAAACAAAATATCACTGGAAGAAGCCATATTAAATATGCATATAATGTTGATTTAAAAATTGAAACTGATAATATGGATGGAAAGATCTCGAAAAATTAGACGGTTTAGCAAAACGAAAGTGAAAATGGACTTCATATGTGAAAGTTATGTCCTTTTAAAAAAAAACATAAACGATAATCAACGAACCACGTGGCAAGTAGAAGTTGGCCCACGTGGTGATATCCCTCCAAATAAACTCACTTTTACAAATAAGTTGCTTTATGAAGTGACCCACTTTTATAAAAAGAAGCAGGGATCACTTTTACAATGAAGTTATTTTATAAAAGACAGTGGCATGCAAAATAAATAACTTTAAAATAAAATATTAAAGAAATTTATAATGACATTTTTATATTTGAAGTGAAATACACTTTACAATGGATGCATAAACTTAAAAAAAAAGTAACAAAAAGGGAGACTTAAACTCAAGACCTCTTACTTAATAAGACAACTTTTAACCAATGGAGCTAGCAAAACATATTGTATTGTTTATGAGGATTGGGATTGTTGTTGTTATTTTTTTTGTGGAAGACGACCTTGCAAAGCGTGCTAAAAAAACCTCTTTTCAAGCAAGGAAACAATTTCGTTTATTGATGACAACAAGGGTTAGATCTCGGTTAGTAATCGAAAACTGCACCTTTTTTGACATGTTTTGATTTGTCGAGATAGAAAAAGGCGTGGGGAAAATAGCACATGCAGATTCAAAATAGTAGCAACCCAGAAACAAAGAATAGAAAACTAAAATGAAATCAAAATAATACTCGGCAAAAAATTAAAAAGGGCGTATTCAGGCTTTATACCTCTGGATTTGACTCAAATGACCGTATCTTGGGAAAATGAAAACCTTTTTGGGTGAAATGAAAAACATCTCTAAATGAAATGAGCGTTCCAAAAACAATGGAATAGTCTCCTCAGCCTAGAAATGTATGGAAATGGCAAATGACAGAGATGAGGCAACTCGTCTTCACGATCTTGATCTAAAACGGGAGCGGGTCTTGAAACAATCTTTGATACCATGGTCGACAACACATGTATTTCAACAGAGGATGAACACATTCAATAACCACTCACACAGCCAGATCAAATATCAACACACCGATATTTTGACGTGGTAAAACCCCTATGGGGAAACATCCACGACCCCAACCAACGCGACCCCTTGGAACAATTTATTAATGCAAAAGAAAAAAAATTACAGAGAGAGTTTACAAAGAGAGTTTCTCACAATCAATCATCGAAAAATGACCCTCCATGCTCTTTAAATAGAGATCATGGACCAATTGGGTGTTAAGCCACATATCAATGTATCCGTTAAGATCGAGGATAATATGAACCGTCAAATCACTAGATGTAGGGAACATATCGTAACCGTCATATTTCTTAACTACAAATACATACTAATGCATACTAAAGAAATAGTAAGAAACTCACTTTTATCTAATGACACATTAGATGAAGTATATCTTAACTAACTCCTAAGTGTCTAAATATCCTAACAGTTAAAGCATTTGGATATGTTGCAAAGGAGGTTTCTTGATTACAGAACGTTTTCTTGGAATTTATACTCTTTTCCTTATTTAACCTTGGTGGGTGTCATTTTTTCCTAGTAAGTTGGTCACCCTCGAGAATAGGGTGCTACTTGGGGGTTCATTGAAGAGTCATCGTCTATTCTCGATCATACTTATCACCTTCCATACTTCTTTCCTTCCGTCTCCTTATTTTTTGGGATTTTCGAGTATACTGACCCAAGAGGGGATTGTACCTCATTTCATGGGAAGAAGGGGATAAAGGCCCAGAGGGGAAAGTAGATGGAAAATGATAAAATCCAATTCATGAATCTTCTAGATGCTCTCCCAAGAGGTCTTGAGAAACAATGAAGCGTTATCTCTTAAAAGCATAAGACTTGCAAAATCATAATTTCACATTTATATATGTCCCACTTGTTGAGGGATCTACGCAAGTGCATTACAAGATAGACTATACCCCCATGGAACTATGTTTACTTCTCACTTCAAGTGATATGTGGTAATACCCCCCAAGATAATCGATTAACACATAGGGAGTACCTAGTGTCTGGAACTTAATTAATTAATGACAATAAATTGGCTTGGAAAAATGTTGCATCACAGATGAAGGGCAACACACCTTCTACAAAGACACTCATAAATGAGACAACACAAACCCTTTTATTTCATGAACCCCATGCCCATAATTTTACCCCACTCCTCTTCACACTCACACATGGATTAGATAGGTTTCTCTTGGGAAACACCTTGGACCCGAGAACGATTGAGCCAATATGACACCTTGACACCCCTCCCACACCTGAATTTGACAAATTGTATAATGTCTTTGAGCATCTGTTTAGTTTGAAAAGGGGGGTTTGATGCACATGTTTGGGTGGTTTGATTATTAGATGCAACTTAGTTGTTATGATACTTGTGACTCATGGACCCTTGGATGGCATACTTGTTTGTTTTTGCAAGACCTTTCCCGATGGACATGTATTCATGAGGAGATGATTAGTTTGTATCTTCATGAGGGAATGAAGCTCAAGGATAGATGTAGAGACCCCATGCCTAGGAAAATATCATGATGACCAGTTGAAAAATGAAGGAAGAGGATGTTGGATTTGTGGGAATTCTGACATGACCTTAGGATGGCTTTCCACCTCGTCCCACTTGGACGTTGGCCCTTGGAGGCCCATAGGACACCTTCCTATCCCATGACATCACCTAGGGCTGGTTTTGATGGAGGACGTCTTGACGATGATGTTGACACATGTGGACGAGGATCAAGGTCTTTGGAGGCCTAGAACCATGCTTCTCTAGCCTAACGTCACATTTGTGGGGGCTAACGTTACCCTAAGAGGGATGATTTCACACTTGTTAGGGTTATTTTGTAAATAATTGATTTTATTTTTAATTTTAATGAGAAAATTGACATGTAAGCTCAGTTTTGAGAAAAAAAAACTATTGGGTAAAATAAGCCAGGATTCTCCATATAAATATGGCTGGATTTATTTCATTTTGATATAACTCTCCTCACTTGGAGAGAGGACTAAAATTTGTGCCCTTTAAGGGTTATTAGCTAAAATTGTAAGGTGCACTTTCTTGAAGACTATTGTGGATGCTTCTTGGATCATTTCTTGGTGGAATATTTGATTATCTAGGGTTTTGTGCTTGATTATTCTTGGTGAAGTAAGTAAATATGCAATTTTCATTTCATGATAAATGTTTATGGTATGTTTACTTGTTCATATTTAAGATTATGAATTTTTTTGCTTGAAACCCTAGGAGTAAGAAACATAAGGTGCTCTTTATTTGCTAAGTTTTGCGTAAGAAGATCTTGTCTAGACAAACCTCTAGAGCCCCAAAGTGCTAGCACTTTGTATGTTTTGTCTAGTTCTTGTTGCATAGAATATATTTCAAAAGTATAAGAAGAACATAAATCACTAGGGACTATAAATGCCTACACCCTAGTTGAATTTACTCTTTGAGGATGATACTTGAGGACTTAAGGTGCTACTCCTCAAACTTCCACCTTGTTATATTTGATACAAGTATAATCATTTATTTTCTCCAAGTTATTGTGTTGATATAATTAACTCCATAAGCCCTAAAAGGCACCAGTTCTCACTTCTCTCTTGTTGAAGGATTGATCAAACACTCAAACACTATTCTCCTAAGCTTTTACTAACTATCTCTAACCATAGTTTAGCCTAGATTACTAATCTACTTGCTGCTGTTTCAAAACATTGATACCACCATACTAACTGCTGCAACTTTCTGTATACACTAAACTAACTTACTCAGAACTTGTTTGTGACAATTGTTAAGGAATCTACTTGAAATATGCTAAATTTGCATTGTCTTTTCTAGCAATTTTGAGCACTAATTCTTGTGGCTGTTACAATTTTATTTTCACTATTATAAACTATCATCTAACTGTAATTGTTTTTCAACTATCATATAATTGCATTTTCTATCATCTTTGGAGGCTTTACTATCGTTCTTTGTACATGAAATTTCGATATATATGTTCTGTTGTTCTTGCTTTGGTTAGGTACAAAAATTACACTTCTTCTTCTCAATTTCTCAGATGCAGACTTTATTGACTTTGGTTACCAGTGAGAGGGGGGGTATTTCTTAACATAACCTTAGTCTATCCAACCCTTTAGGCCACTGGGGATGCCTCCCTTTGGGTATAATTTCTTCTACTGCTAAATGTGGGGATTTCCTATTGAGGTGACAATGATAGGATATCTTGTTTGTTATGCCAATTTATTTTACTTGTCTTGGGATTTGGACAAGTACATATTGTGCAATAACATTTTTTGTGCCGTTTTGGGGGAGAATCGAGTCAGTTTTCCTCAATGACAAATATTTGGTGAGATTTTCCCCAAAGCCCTTATCTTACAAATATTACCTGGTGAATCCACTAAGGCTGATTCCCTCTTTCCCTTTGATAATATTTGAGGGGTTATTTGGAGACTCCATTGATGACAACCCATATCAAACATCATTATAGCGACTAACCTTTTCACCCACGACTCCTCCAAAATGGGCCACCGATAAGGTTTTCAGACCCTTGGACATGAGTATAATCTCAGGGTATCCTCGACAAATGCTTCCTCAGTACACAGAGTTATGGCTGCCTAAGTTTTCTGGAAATAATGAGACTATTGTTGAGGAACACATGAATATGTTCTGGATTTTCTTTGAATTATTTTCTGTAGATGAAGATGCTGAAGATTTGGTGATGAGACTCTTTGCAATCACTCTTCACGGGGATGCCAAAATATGGTTTAATGGTCTCCCTGACCAAAGAATCAAGAGAATGAATGACTTTGAAAATATCTTCCTCAATAGGTGGAGCACTGAAGAAGCCCCTGACGTTCTCTGCAACATGAAAGAGGAAGAAACTTAAGAATATGAGCAATAATTATCCCATGATTCTACTGAAGGCAACAAAGACATGATTGAGGAACAAGATCCCGAAGGGATAAGTCATGAGGATGAGATGCTAGTGTCTTATCCTCCACTTGATGTTGTCATATGAGTTCCTGTTCATCCTGCACAAGAAGAGAATATGGTTAGTCATTTTCCTTTCCATTTTTTTGATGATGCCTTGTTCTATGATTCAAAAAGTGAAGAAATAGAGGAACCTTTGGATGCACTTGTCCCTTCATGTCATAATGAAAGTGATGAGTTGATTGCGAATATTGATGAGTTTATACATGTTGGGAGACATAAGTGGGATGTGGTTTTCTATGATAGAGATCTCATTTACGACACTGAAGGTCATTTCTAATTGTTGCGTTCACAACTATCATATGAGATTGCTATTGATTTTGACACTTGGTAACAAGGAGATGATATAATTATAGATATATTCCAAACACCCAAGGATGGATTAATGCAATGTTCTAATGATGATTTCTGGTCATACGTTGAGGAGTTTGACGAATATTCTCTTAAGCACTAGGATATATTCAATGAAGAATATTTTCAACCACCGTTGTAATAACATTCTAATGAGGGTGAGGACATGGTTTTCCAAAAACATGAGATTTATGATAAGGCGTTCCAACCTTTCTTTATTCCTTTATCTCAATATGTCACTAGGATGCAACTGGTGTTGGTTGTGGAGCCTGATTATCTTCCTGATTCAGAGGTATTTGCTTTCAGCCGTGTCTATACCCCATGAAGTATTTACACCCCAGAAGTATGTACACTCTTCCACGCGGGGGAGTGCAGAGGGGGGGTACCCCCTCTGCGGGGTCCATCCCCCTGGCTGGGGGGTCTGGGGGAAAGCGGGCCCCCAGCGGGGGTTCGGGGGCGAAGCCCCCGAAGCAAAAATTGCCTTGTAAAAGTATATGTAATTTCATTGTAAATCTAGACCGTTCATTATAAGGTCGCAGATCTAACGGTAGAGATTATGTTAGGGTTTTTTGCCCTAGAAGGCAATCCTCTTTTATGAGGGAAATGTATTGCGGCTATGTATTGATGGTGAATATTGTATTCTGAAAGAGGAGACTGTGAGAGAAAGAAGAGGAAGTTACAATGGGTTTTGCTGTAGGTTGTATCCCTTCATTTGTTGGATAATAATAAAGGAAGGACCTGGCAATTTCTCTGGTGGACGTAGC
>ML818775.1:113795-125254 GCA_009831015.1 Picea engelmannii
AAATTTTCTTTTCAACATTTTCTTTTTCATTTTTATTATGGACAAAGGGTGATAGTACCACCCTAGATACTCTAATGCATTTTCTTGAGTGTGTAGGACACATGTCATACCATAGATGCTGAGGTTCTCATGCGCTCTATGTTGAGCACATGTCCCTGAGTATGAGCATGATGTTACCCCCAACCTAGGGGTAACTAAGGATATTATGACTCGAGACCCACAGGTTGCAGACATGGAGTGCCAAGATCCATATGGATAGAGCATAGCCCTGAAGGACCCTTATTTTTCATTTGATGCATTCTACACATCACCACCAATAACAAAACCCACCACACTGGCCTGGTCCCAGAAGGAAATGGGTATTTCTCCATGTGGTAATGAATCCATGCATCATGGTAAGTGTCTCTCTAATAGTTAAATCATTTGGATATGTTGCACATGATCTTTCATGATTACAAAACGTTTTCTTGGAATTTATACTCTGTTCCTTATTTAACCCTAATGGATGTCATTTTTTCCTAGTAATTTAGTCACCAGGGTGCTATTGGGGGGTTCTTTGAAGAGTCATCATACATTCTTGATGATACTTATCACCTTCCATACTTCTTTCCTTCTGTCTCCTTATCTTTTGGGATTTTTGGCTATACTATCCCAAGAGGGGATTGTACCTCATTTCATGGGAAGAAGGGGATAAAGGCCCAAAGGGTAAAGTAGCTGGAAAAAGAGAAAAGCCAAATCATGAACCTTCCAGATGCTCTCCCAAGAGGTATTGAGAAACAATGAAGCATTATCTCTTAAATGCATAAGACCCGCAAAAGCATAATTTCACATTTATAAATGTCCCACTTGTTGAGGGATTTGCACAAGTGGGTTACAAGGTAGACTATACCCCCATAGCACTCTATGTACCTCTCCCTTCAAGTGACTCTATGGTACTACCCCCAAGCTAATCGATTAACCCATAGGGAGTACCCATTGTCTGGACCTTAATTAATTAATGGCTACAAATGGGCTTGGAAAAATGTTGCATCACGAACGAAGGGAAACATACCCTCTACAAAGGAATCCATAAGTGAGACAATACAAACCCTTGTATGTCATGAACCCCATTCCCAAACATTTACCCCACTCCAATTCACACTCACACGTGGATTAGAAAGGTTTTTCTTAGGAAACGCCTTGGACCTAGGAATGATTGACCCAATAGGATTCCTTGATACCCCTCCCACACCTAAATTTGACAAATTGTATAACATCTTTGAGAATTTGTTTAGTTTGAAAAGAGGGGTTTGATGCACATGTTTGGGTGGTTTGATTATTAGATGTGGCTTACTTGTTATGATACTTGTGACTCATGGACCCTTGGAGGGCGTACCTATTTTTCTTTGTAAGACCTTGTTCGGTGGACATGTATTCATGAGGAGATGATTAATTTGGACCTTCAAGAGGGATTGAAGCCCAAAGATGGATGTAGAGACCCCATTCCTAGGGAAATATCATGATGAACAGTTACACAATGAAGGAATAGGACATTTCTTTTGGAGGCACTCTGACATGATCTTATAATGGATTTCCACCTCCTTCCACTTGGACGTTGGCACTTGGAGGCCCAAAGGACACCTTCATAGCCCATGATGTCAACTAGGGCTGGTTTTGATGGAGGAGGTCTCAACAATGATGTTGGCACATGTGGACAAGGATCAAGGACTTTGGAGGCCCAACACCATGCTTCTCCAACCTAATGTCACCTTTGTGGAGGCTAACATCACCCTCATAGGGGTGACATCACCCTTGTTAGGTTTATTTTGTAAAGAACTGATTTTATTTTTAATTTAATGAGAAAATTGACATGTAAGCTCAGTTTTGTGAAAAGACACAATTGTTGGGCAAAATAAGAGAGGATTTTCCATATAAATATGGATGGATTTATTTCATTTTGATATAAATATTCTCACTTGGAGAGAGGACTGAAATTTGTGCCCTCTAAGGTTTGTTGGCTAAAATTTTAAGGTGAACTTTCTTGGAGACTAATGTGGATGCTTCTTGGATCATTTCTTGGTGGAAATTTTGAAAATCTATGGTTTTTGTGCTTGATTATTCTTGGTGAAGTAAGTAAATCTACAATTTTAATTTCATGATAAATGTTTATGGTATGTTTACTTGTTCATATTTAAGATTATGAAATTGCTTGCTTGAAACCCTAGGAGTAAGAAACATAAGGTGCTTCTTTCTTTCTCTTTATTTGCTAAGTTTTTCCTAAGAAGATTGTTGGCCCTTGACCAAGTTTTGGGAGTTTCTTGGTCATGTTGACCTATTTTGGGACTTCGACAACCTATCGAATGAGGAGTGTAAGACGAAGCAGAGATCAAGGGATCTCGGCCAACTTTTGGATCCTTTTTGGGAATATGTTACGGGAATGGGATGACGGCCCATGGGTTTACACATTTTTTGGCCTATTTTATAAAGTATAAATAGATGTCTAGGCAAGGTAGGAAGAGGCCATTGTGCTAAGTGCTAGTATGGATTGTAAGGGCTTTGTTCATTCTGTTTAAGACTTGCAGAGCTGAGTGCAAGTCCTTGTGTGAGACTATAAAAGGCTTAGTGTTGTAACGTGAGGAATAAGGATTTAGCGAGCTGCGGAGATCTTCTGTCCTATGTGGAGTAAGGGTTTTGAAGGCTTTGTGCTTTTAACCCATTGACTGAAGACAATAAAGAAGAAGAGTTGGTGGACGTAGCCCTAGGGTGGGGGTGAACCACGTAAACACTGTGTTATGTGCTTTGTGCTTTGTCTTGATGTGTTCACATGTTATTTGCTAAGTGCTTTGATATGTTTAGATAGATATACTTCTACTTTGTGCTTATGATATGTGAGAATATTATATCTGATCAAGATAAGTCATGCTCAGTGCTTGATATGCTCATTCTGATCCATTTATATGCTAAGTGCTTAACTACTGTAGATTAGTGTGAATGTTGCGAAGCTTTGTTTTATCAGCGAAGTGAATAGTGATTGCATATCGAGGTACTGATGGTTCTAGGAGCTGTATTAAGTATTATAATCACAGATCTGTGTCCCAACTAAGGTTGCAGACACCTGATTCTTGCAACCACCCCTGCCTCTACCTTGGGTGAGACTTCATCTACTTCGCAGGTGTTGCCGAAAGGGCTGGTAGTTAGGGATTTGTTAGTGCGCTATTGTAGCATTGAACCCTGGGTTTTCCCCTGTGCCAACAAATGGTTCCTTTGCTGGGACTTGAAACTGTGATTGTTGGGAACTGAGAAAGAAGAAGCTCTGTGAAAATATTCGACCTGGGATTGTGGAATCTCTGTGCGTAGATCTGTGCCCTAGCGCGCATTATTCTACTTTATTTATAAAGCTTTGTGTTAAATAAAGAAGACCGATATGAAGAAAGGAGATCAGATCTGAAGAGAAAAGGTAAGACCTGGAAGCTTTGTGCCCTAAGAAGGGTAAAAGTGAGAATTTCTGATTAAAAGAGGTAAGATCTGCAAGCTCTATGCTATGATAAAGGTAAAGATAGTAATTTTTTTTTTAGATCCGAATGCTTTGTGCTCTGTAGAAGTAAGATAAGTGGACATTTTTGTTTCTAGAGTATGGATCTAGGTATGTTTAATAGAGTCTGTCCTAGTTTGAAAACTAGGGTATTAATAGATGAAAGAAGGTTTGATATGAGTAGATCTGATAAGAATAGTGCAAGATATGTTATACCTATGCATAGAAATAATGTTTGGACTAACAAATCGATGTAGGATCCCAAAAAGAATTTATTGTAGGTTAGCTCCTATGATCCTAGTGCATAGTACAAAAGAGGTTGGGGATCATTTAAAATAAAGAGAGGATTAACCCTCTATTACAGTTGCAGAAAAATGAGACATCTTGCTAAAGAATGCCCTGAGAGAAGACCTAGTTGTCTTTGTTGCAAATATATGGACCATGAAGTGTTGGATTGCCCCAGAATGATTGCTAAGATTGAAAGTATGAACATAAGACAAGAAAACCCTAAGGAAGCTCTAGAGGCTATAACAAAACCCCAGGAAGAATAAAAAAAAATATTGATACAAATGAGAGAAACCTTGAATGACCACTAACATGTCAGATTATCAGAGATATTCAAAGGAAAAGAATGCATCGAAGCAATAAGAGGAGACTTCGACATTGACTGTGTTCTATATGAAGAAACACAGGTGAATATCATGATAGAGAGAACTTGGGAAGCTATAGGGAGGCCTGCTATGATTCCTTCATTAGGAGAAATAGGGTTATTTAGAGGAAAACTAGTAAACCTGTGTGGAAGGCTCGCTCAGATACCTATGATCGTCAATGGAACTTCGATAGAGGAACATGTTGATATTATTAAATTTTTTGAAGATCGCACCCTATTTACCATGTTAATAGGATATCCTTGCATTGACATAGATCAATCCAGACGAAATAAAGAAGAAGAAGTCTTGGAGCAGAAGAAACATGAGTTAAAAGATTTCATGACCAGAAGGATCGCACACTTAATCGAAGAACGAGAGAACAGGTCGAATCTATTTGACACTAGAAACCTAGATGTCGAAGCTGGAAGAGCATTAGAAGACTCACATGAGATTGAAATACCTATCTCGAATAAAGAAGAGGTGTTACCCTTGATTCCTAGGAGAGAATCTCAACAACCTGAAGTAACTAAAACCACAGAAGATAAGAATCAGAATGGAAAACAAACTACCGAGATGAAGCTCACTGGAAAGAAGGCTAGGAAGCAAAGTAAGAAGAGAGATAAGTTGTAGAAGGTTCCAGAAGGAACCTCATAGACATAAATTTTGCAGAATTGGAGCTTCACCGGGATATCAGAACAACGACACATGGCACTTTGCCATGGCGAAGCAATATAGCCATTGGGGATATTATAACCGTTCGATTGACGCTCTGAATGGGAAGAACGACAATAAATTTCTGTCATCAGACTATTAGAATACGCCATAATAGATCAAACAAGAGTTAATGTAGGCTCATAACCATTGCAAGCGAACCATTGCCGAGTTTCCTACTTATCTCGTCGCGCCATGCACAAAGAAAACTTTTTGCTAACTGAGAATTTGAGCTCGCAGACTAAGTGAATTGTATACAATGATCATTGCGCTATTACTGTTATTCTAGTGGCGTATCTAAGTTCATTGTGACCCCAATAATTTTAATCCCAAGCACGTATGTTTGACGAGATCACCTCAGTTGAAGAATTAGTAACGAAAGTTCTCCTCGACTTAATGACTAAAAGGGTCATGTCGGAGAGAGGAGTGTCTACAGGTGTACAAGCATCTTTGACGAGAGGACTGTCGACCTCTCCGTCCTCTGCTCGATCCAGTCCAACCCAGCCAGTAGATGAAAAGTGAACTAAGAATAGGGATGACCTCGTGAATGCTAATTTAATCCTGAGTATATTACCCACCTATATACCCCTTTGAGTGGTGTGATAAATCATGACAGTGTGCCTAGAGAATTTGAGTACACTTTGGTCACTGCGTACCTCCCGAAAGGGATACGCGCAGACCAAGATAAGATCATAGCATTGAAGTTTAGCAACTTCAAACTCGACGACAGGAAGGTGTACAACATGCTCAACCCGCACAAGTATCTGAACAGAACCAAGGGAAAGAAATTGGAGATCGTCCCCCAGTCATGGACCATGAACCTCGCGTAGTCTACACTGCTCAATGTCATGAAGATTCCTCACTTCGGTAGGCACCAAGAAGTGAATGCATGCGTCAAGTTGTTGCTGTCCTACTACCATGGTGAATATTTGTGGTTGAAATTCCACATTATAGTGGATCCGACTTTGATAAATTAGATCACAGGGCTAAGCATGCAAGGCCTTGACCCACAAGATTTCTATCCTGGGGAAACCATGGATCACGCTCTTGCGCAGAAGATTAAAGACACCTATGGAGATGTCGAGAAAGGAACATGAGGCTACAAGGTAGCCTCTATCTAGAGAAACACAATGTGCCTAGCCTATCAATTGATTGCAGGAAAGTTAGTTCGTAAGAACGAACCCACCCAAGTAACTGGATTTGTAGTCGACCTCACAGGAAAGTGCGCGGAGGGCCTACAAATGAATTGGGTGAAGTACCTTGTAAAACAGCTAGAACTGGACTACAGGGAAGAACACGACCAAGGATATGAGTTCCACTTCAACTAGCTTCTCATCTTGATCGCTTTTATCGCATGGGAGATGTTGGAAGGTGCGACCTTCCCGAACATCAAGCCGTTTGAACCTCTGGCCGTGAAGTTCAGTACACTGTGGTACTCCAGTGACATGAACAAGCAATGGAAATCAAATGTCGTCTTCCACACTTATTACAACCAGCTGAAGACAACCATCCATTTGGAGCCTCATATAACCCCAAACACTCTCCACAAGTTCAAGCCCTTGATTAAATTCAACACGGACCGCCATTTCATCTATATCACAACGCGCACTGATGAGCATAAACAACAACTGCAGTCATACTACAAGATGACGGAGGAAGACTTAGAAGAGATTACTAAGGAATGGTTGGCGGACCTCCTCATCCCAGCAGACCCTGTGAAGATATCTGATATTGAAAATCTAGAAGTAGTGCATGATACACCTGGACCGAGCAAGACCAAGAAAAATGAAGAAGCTCAAGATGTAAGTAGTGCCTCAGATAAGATTGCTTCTATCTCACTTGAGCAAGGAGGATATGGTGGAGAGATAGATGCTGCAAAAGTTGAACAAAAGAAAGGTGAGGTTACACCACCTAGAGACGAGGAGGAACCCTCTAAGAAAAGGAAGGTTTCCCCTCTGAAACCTTCTTCAAGGAATAAATCAAAAGAAACCAGGACCAAATTTGAGACCACCCTCACCTCAAACGAGTTCAACTTCATTGTTGCAGCACTGAATGATGCTTCACTGGAGACAACAGAGAAGCAAGAAGCTAAGCAGGAGGAGGTTTTAAATCAGATCAAGGTTGAACTTCAAGGAGTGCAGCAGGCACTACAGTCTAGCCGCGCAATTTTCACTGCACCTCTACCATTGGAAACACCACAACTGGGAGATAATCCAACTCAACTCCACCGAATTGCTGATATTGTCGAAGCTCGCCTTCAATGAGCATAGGAGGAGATAGTGCAAGCCACCCAGGCTTTAGAAAAAGTACAAGGAGTCCTTGAAGAGAAATGCAGTACTGCAGAACGAGAGAAGCTTTCTCTCCAAGTAAAGTCCGATGAAGAAAAAGCCCAGCTGCATAAAGAAAAGGAACAATTGCTCGCAAAGAAACTCAAAGTTAGGGAACTAGTCAACATAGCACTTCACTCTGTGATAGTTTTCGAAGTAAAGGCCGAAGAGAGAGTTCCACAATAGGTGGCGCAACTTTAAGAAGTCACCCAACAGCTCCAACAACACATCACAGATCTAGAATTATGCACTGTACCCGAGACCCCGCAGGATGTAAGGGACCAACGAGAAGAAACTGCCCACAATGCAGTTGAAAGATTAAAAGATCTTGCATTAGAATGCAAGCAGTTGAGTAACCGCAATGCCCAAACATACAAAAACCTCATTGAGAACCCAGAGTTACAGACACTGGAGTCGCAACTCCAGGAAGCGAAGCAACACGCAGATACACTACAGGCACAACTGAAGGCCCTGTCAGCTATAGAAAGAATGAAGAGGTCTTAAGAACAACGTAAAACTCAGTAGAAGATCCATATGCTTCAAATAAAAGTGATGGAAGTCACTCAACGACTTCAACCAGTACAAGATAAGGCATGCCTGTTGTTTACAGAGGTCGAGAACCAAGGAGCAGAGCTAGAACATGTCGTTATCACAGCAGAAAAACGCCTAGAAGGGCCAGTGAACGACGCAGTGATCTAAGAGTTCATTGAACAAGAGGCCACAACAAAGCAGCAAGTTGAAGCAGAATTGTTCAGACCAGAGTGACTCAGGACAAGTCACAGGTGAGTGTTGGGGGCCTGTTGGCCCTTGACCAAGTTTTGGGAGTTTCTTGGTCATTTTGACCTATTTTGGGACTTCGACAGCCTGTCGAAGGAGGAGCGCAAGATGAAGCGGAGATCAAGGGATCTCGGCCCACTTTTGGATCCTTTTTGGGAATATGTAACGGGAATGGGATGTTGGTCCATGGGTTTACCCATGTTTTGGCGTATTTTGTAAAGTATAAATAGATGTCTAAGAGAGGTAGGAAGAGGCTGGTCTGATAAGTGCTAAATGAATGGCTAAGTGCTAGTATGGATTGTAATGGATTTGTGCATTCTCTGTAAGACTTGCAGAGCTGAGTGCAAGTCCTTGTGTGAGACTATAGAAGGCTTAGTGCTGTAACTCAAGGCAGAAGGATCTAGCGAGCTATGCAGATATTCTGTCCTATGCAGAGTAAGGGTTTTGAAGGCTTTGTGCTTGTAACTGATTTACTAAAGACAATAAAGAAGAAGAGTTGGTGGACGTAGCCCCAGGGTGGGGGTGAACCACGTAAACACTGTGTTATGTTCTTTGTGCTTTGTATTTATGTGTTCACATGTTATTTGCTAAGTTCTTTGATATGTTTAGATAGATATACTTCTTCTTTGTGCTTATGATATGTGAGAATATTAGATCTAATCAAGATAATTCATACTCAGTGCTTGATATGCTCATTCTGATCCATTTATATGCTAAGTTCTTAACTACTGTAGATTAGTGTGAATGTTGCGAAACTCTGTTTTATTAGCGAAGTGAATAGTGATTGCATATCGAGGGAATGATTGTGCTAAGAGCTGTATTAAGTGTTATAATCATAGATCTGTGTCCTATCTAAGGTTGCAAACACTTGAGTCTTGCAACCACCCCTACCTCTACCTCGGGTGAGACTTCATTTGCTTTGCAGGTGTTGCTGAAAGGGCCGGTAGGTAGGGCTTTGTTGGTGAGTTATTGTAGCATTGAACCCTGGGTCTTCCCCTGTGCCAACAAAGATATTGGCTATACAAACTTCTAGAGCCCTAAATTGCTATCACTTTAGAAGCTTTGTCTAGTTCTTGTTGCATATAATATATTTCAAAAGTCTACGAAGAAGAGAAATCACTAGGACCTAGAAATTCCTACACCCTAGTTGAATTTACACTTCGAGGCTTGGTATTTGAGGACTTAAGGTGCTACTCCTCAAGCTTCCACCTTGTTATCTATTATACAAGTATAATCATTTATTTTCTCTAAGTTATTGTGCTGATATAATTGACTCCATAATCCCTAAAAGGCACTAGTTCCCACTTCTGTCTTGTTGAAGGATTGATCAAACACTCAAACACTATTCTCCTAAGCTTTTACTGACTATCTCTAACCATAGTTTATCCTAGATTACTAATCTACTTGCTGCTGTTGCCAAAAATTGATACAACCATATTAACTGCTGCAATTTTCTATGTACAATAAGCTAACTCATAGCTAACTTACTCATAACTTTCTTGTGACAATTGTTAAGGAATCTACTTGATATATGCTCATTTTTCATTGTCTTTTCTAGTAATTCTGAGCTCTAATTCTTGTGGCTGTTACAATTTACTTTTGGCTGTTATAAACCATCATCTAAATGTAATTTTTCTTCAGCCATGATATAATTGCATTCCCTATCATCTTTGGAGGCTTTACTATCATTCTTTTTACATGCAATTTCCATATATATGCTCTGTTGTTCTTGTTTCGTGAAGGTACACAAATTACACTTCTTTGCGTCAATTTCTCAGACGTAGACTTTGTTAAATTTGGTGACCAATGAGAGGGGGGTATTTATTAACACAACCTTAGTCTATGCATCCCTTTAGGCCACCGTGGACACTTCCCTTGGGTTATAATTTATTCTACTCCTAAAAGTGGGGATTTCCTATTGAGGTGACCGTGATAGGATATCGTTTTTGTTACACCAATCTATTTTACTTGTCTTGGGATTTGGATCACAAGTACATATTGCACGATAACAAACTTAACAAAGAAATTAGGCACAAGAATTCTTGCACCCGTAATTGCAGATCTAATAACTATATATGATGATTATAGTGATGACATAGATACTGCAACATGCCCAATTATCAATGATTATAGTACAAAAGTATGAGACACCCAACCACCCCAAGAACTACAAACGATAGAGGTAGCAACTGTTCCGGGTACAACTAAAAACATCTCAACTCTCCCAGAACAAGGATCACATCCTTAGAGCATAGGGGAAGATAATCAAGAGGATAAGGAGGAAGAACATGGCTCGAGAGATATCACCTAGGAAGGAAAGGACAATGAAGATGGTGAAGGTTATGTCTCAAGATGTGGGCTACCAATAATATACTTTGCTAGGGCTGATAGCACACAAATATATGCTAAGATGGTCCGAGAGGGAACACAAAACTTTGGCTCAAATCAATTACATTAGGGAAATTCAAAAGGGTCAGAGTGAAGAAGAGCACGAAATCAGAACACTTACAGATTAAATCCTAGCGAGATTTTAGAAAGAAATTGAGTATTGCACATAGGTGGTAATGGAACCACACCAAAATATGCATGACAGGTGGAAAGAACGTCTTAGGAACCAGGGAAAGATAAATGAGAAAATGAGAGACATTCAACTCCCTGAGTTGGGTATGCCTGAGAACTTTGTAAGCCTTAATGATATATTAAAATAACTTTCTGAGCATGATCATAAGTTTGAATCCAACATTCTCCAAATAACTACCTTAGAAAGAGGAAAGGTGAGGAAGTTTGTCGATGAGTCAATAGGAGCATCGATGGTCCTGCATTACTTGAGTGCCAATATGGATAGATTCAAACACCAGGTGATGGAGATGAAAGATGAGCTCAACATGAAAATGGAGCAACAAAAATCCCCCTATCTCCATACCTGTGAATATATTTTCGTCCAGTGGTCCGAATATGACAAAACAAATCCATTGAGATAACTAAAATATGACTGGAAGAATACACGTAGACTAGTCCACTCTGCTATTTGTTTTTTATTTTAAGTAAATTTTAAGCTATTTTTAGTATTTTTTATTTTGTATAAATAAATGAATCAACAATGTCTTATAGGTCGATGGTTTTGTGTAAGAACTATATGGCCAATCTTGAGAACTATTTTTGAAGTTTGAATTAATTGAGAAGCTCAAACTGAGCCAAAGACATTTTTTCCAAGTTTGTGGGTGTGGATGTTATTTGATCTGTGGATTTTTTTGTGAATCGTTATCTGCTACACGCCCTTTAGTAAGATCATTGTCATTTCTTATTTATCTTGAATGATTTATGAATTCTAGATGAATATTGGTAAAAATCGATAATGTTTTAGATTATTATATGTGAGCAATTTGCAAAATTATTTCTGGTGCATTTTTGTTTTATATATAATCCCATGCATGCTATTTATTTCGTCTTCTTAAACAAAATATGGTATGGTCAATAGAAGTA
>ML818775.1:125304-144732 GCA_009831015.1 Picea engelmannii
GTTCAGGTGTTGTTTACATACCGTTGGCTAAAGGTTATCCTTAGGCCTGTATTTCTTCCAAAGTAAATTATTTCTTAAGTTAATTAAAAGTTTTGCATGTTTAAAAATTAAAAAGAAAATTAAACCTTAAAAAGAGATTTATTTTTAGAAAGAAAACTTTCATAAACCAATTAAATCCCATCAAAACTCGTTGGACCATCAATCTGGAGAATCACGCCACCCCAAACGAAGAAGAGTCTAATGGGCCTCATCTTCGGGCATGATTCCTACTGTTGAGTCAAAGGGAATTTTGACCCCTCAATAGGTCCATATATAAGGGGATTGAGTTTCTCGGTTGCTCCTTACAATCATTCCTTATAGAGATAGATCCACACCTTGTATCCAACACAAAATTTATGATCCTCCCTATGTTGACCATGCCTGAATTTTTACTGTTATCTCACAATTTGTAATTTGGCCAAATCACAACCCCCAAAAAATGAATGTGACACAACTGGGGAAACCTATCACTATCACCTCAATAGATACCCCCTTATTTTAGTGATGGAAAATTCCAACACGAGGGAGGATTCCCGAGTGACTCTAGGAGGATTGCAAAGGAGAAGAATGGAGCACCCCTATAGGTGACAATGAAAGGTTCTAGGGGCTTTATGGATGATGAGTATCGGTCAAGGGAAAGTTTCCAATGAAGAATACCTTCAAAACAAATGTTAGACAACCAAAACCAAGATAATATATGATAAAATGAGCCCTAGAACAAGAGGGAAACAACAAGTTATGATTGTCCCAAAATTTGCAACATACAACAATGACATATCAATAGGAAAGGAGTTACAACGACTGCAAATTAAACCATCAAAATCAAGTATATGATATTGGATAACAATGCTAGCAATTAGTAGATAATCTTCCAATGATTAAACCAATATTTTGATAACAAAGGAGGGTTGTAAAAGATTGTTATTTGCAAGTGTTTATGATAGCCCAATGGCTGTAACAAAATTTTACTACAACAACAAGTTCTAACCATTGAAATTAGCAAGTAAACCACCCAATCAATAGCTTATTATCAATATAACAAGTATACCAACTTACAAGTAATTTTCAACGGTAGTAAAGTGGAAAAACAATATGAGAGAGTGATTTTGTTGAAACCCTAATGGTTGTAGCTTAAAGTTTGTTACAACAACATAATTACTTAGAGAATCAAGAAGCCCTTGGAGTACAAGATAGTCTAAATCATGTAAGTTTCAAATCCAAACTTGAACAATTCAATCTCTCAAATTTCACGTTACCAATGCAACAATATACAATCTCCAATTCAATTAGTGTCATATCTATTGGGTTAATGGAGTCTCTTTCTTAAACAACAACCTAGGAAACAAGGAGAATAAAATGTTTCTTTGAGAATTAAACCCTTATAAAGCCAAAGAATATATAATACCTCCCAATCGTCTAGCTTAGAAATCCAACTTTAACTAGGGTTTGATAATATTCTAGGGGTGTAAAATCTCTTACTCCCTAGAGAAGATAAACCCTAGCAAGGTCTTTCTACAAGGGTGTAAAACTTCTTACTCCTTGTAGCAATCCTTGAGCCCTTTCAATGACAATAGAAGAAAATTTCTTGATGGAGGGTGTATCCCCTTATACTCCTCCTAGTGTTTGATAGTATAACCTTGAATTTAAGAAGAAAACCAAAAAATTGAAGAAATTTCTTACCTAATACAAGATATAACATGAAAAACCATTACTTATTAAATAAATTCCAACTATTTTCCAATGCGAAGCATCAAGATAAGTCGCTATCCTTTATTCCACCAATAAACAAGTGTAACATCCATAACGATAAGAAAGAAGAGAGAGAAAATTGCCAAAGAGGGATGAAACTTCAGTCCAAGAGTAATTTTCCAAGTGACGAGTTATGATAAAATTTAAATGAATTTCCTCATATTTATATGAGGAAAACTCAAGTCATGTTTGTCCACTTTACAAATAAATCAATAATTTTAGGCTTAAAACCTAAGTTACAATGTCTAATTAGCAAATTGATTTGTTGTTTTTCCCACATAGGCTACAAAATGATGGGAGATAAACCCATAAAACTCCTCTCCAAGGTGCCACGTGTGAAGACAAGCCTCCAAAGGCTAGGATGTCAAGATAGGAAGCTTCCATGTCATCCCATATCAAGCAAGAAGGTGGGGATTCAATCCCACAACACCACCAAGTACACCAAAGTGGCCAAAGGTCCTCCTGAATGTGTGACATCAAGCTCTCTAGGAGGGACATTAGGGAATAATAATGTGACATCACCCTCTCTTCATGGTTTTGGGTCTTCATCATGTGTTGGGGATGTCTTTGAAGGTTCAAAATTCATCATCTTAGACCTATGATGAGTGGGGCACATCATCCATCCAATGGGATTTCAATCCCCTATGAAGGTCCAAGTGGCTTAGTCCCTTCATGAATGTCTTCCATTGGGAAAGGTATTTCAAAGTTAAGAAAATACACCCTCAAAGGGTCCACAAGTCACATGTATCATGCCAAGTAATCCACATTTAATAAATGAACCACCCAAACATGTGTATTAAATCACCCCTTTTCAAACTAAACAAATGCTCAAAGACCTTATAAAATTTTCCAATTTTAGTTATTGGAGGCTTGTCATGGTTCCCTATTGGGTAGGATAT
The DNA here is from genome assembly GCA_009831015.1 of Picea engelmannii. Classification (NCBI taxonomy): domain Eukaryota; kingdom Viridiplantae; phylum Streptophyta; class Pinopsida; order Pinales; family Pinaceae; genus Picea; species Picea engelmannii. The sequence continues at coordinate 127,992 of ML818775.1, forward strand.
TATAGCACAAACTGCAGGTTGGATAAATATCAACCCAATCGACAAGATGGCAGTAATGGTGGGAGAGTTTACCCACTGTCACCTTAGATAAACCTGCCCCTCGCTTTAGTGAAGGAAAATTCCAACAGAAGGGGGGAATCCTGGGTGACCCTAGGGGGAAATGAGATGGAAAGTGAGACTATGGAAGTGATTCCCCTATAGATCAAGTTAATAAGTGGAATATTTCTTGGAAAGGAGTCTCAGAAGTGATCAATGGTTTCCAAGAGCTTGAGCACCTGTAAAAGATGATTATACCTTCCCAAGACACAAGAAAAGACAAGATACAATCCCAACAATCCAATGGACAAGAAAGTGAATATTTCTATCCTAATTATCCTAAGTATATAATGATATAAATCAGCAATGAAATAAAATGAATACTTTCTAAACAAGTCACTAAAAGTCCAAGTAAATATGCAGAGATTAACTAGCAATTACTAGTGAAACTCAAGTATGATAGCACAAGACTTAGCAACATTTAAGGGATGTTTGACGTAAATATTGAAGAGATATTTATGCAGCCTTATGTCTGTAGCAAAAAAGTGTTACAAAAACAAATTCCAATCACTAAAATTTGCAAGTAAACCACCCAAAAGAAGCACAATAACTAGTAGATTAACTTGATAGATTTCTAGCATATTTTGACGGTTAGAACATGAGCAAATTTAGAAAGTATGAAGTAATTTGATGCATCCCTAATGATTGTAGCTTAAATTTATTACAAACAAATTAAATCCTTGGAGAAACAAGACGCCCTATTGGCATTGACAAGATTTTAGCATGCAAAAAAGATTCCAACTTAAACAGTTTCAATATCTCATAATTCTACGTATCCCAATGCAATGATTTTATTTCTCCAATGCAAGAGATTAGTGCGTTTAACTATTGGGTTATGGAGTATTTAAAAATTAAATAGCTAATTATGCTACTTCCTTGGGGACATAAGCCCTTTTACTCCCCAAGGAAATCAAAACTATCTAAGGAAAACCCCATGAGCGTGTAAACCCTTTTACTCCTCCTAGTACTCCTTTGTGCAACAAATTATTCCAAGACAATTATGATGGGATTAGTGGGGTTGCATGACCTTATAATTCCCAAAATCTTAGCAAATGAACCTTGTAACCAAGAAAAGAGGCAATAACAAGAGAGATTCCTTACCTATTCCAATCATTAACAAGATAAACTCCTTTTAACCAATAAAATCCACCATAAAATCAAGAGATAATCTCCAAGAAAGATATCCCCTTACTTAACCATCCAATAGCCAAGACAAACCATCACATGAGAAAGTAGAAAAGAGAGATAGAGAAAATTTCCCAAAAGGGGCACAAATTTCAACCAAGGATCCTCTCCAAAATGGGAGAGTTATGTTAAAATGACAAGAGTTTGATCTCTATTTAGACAAATACTCCTAAAAGTGTTTGTCCACTTAAATTTAGGTTAACCAAAAGATAAGGGGTCAACAAACCTTACTTTTCCCCTTTACATTATCAAATTCAAATTTAACTTTAAAAAGTGCACATAAGAAACCCTATTGTGACATCATCCTTCTTGTAGGGTGACGTTGATAATGGAAGTTTTTGGGCCTTGTAGGGCCTCTCTCTCATGTTCTAGGGTTTCCTCCTTCAATCCATGCCTTCTCCTATCAAAACGTGCCAAGTGTCCACCATCAATAAATCCACCACCAAAACCCTAGCCCTAGGGTGATGTCAAGCTCCTTAAGTGTGACATTTTAGCCTCAAGAGAAAGACATTGGGCTGGAAATGGGCTAGGATAGATCCTCCAAGGTGTATCTCATGGCCTCCAAAGTCTACCATCATCGTTCGGTGTGTGGGACATGGTATCCATCCTGCGTGCTTCATGCTCCAAGGAAGCCCAATCTAGGCTTGTTCTTCCAAATTTGTCCACCAAGCAAGGTCCTACAAAGATAATGAATACGCCCTCCAAGGATCTCAATTAAAATGCATCATAATAATTAAATCAAGTCAATAAAATATCCATCTAATCATTGCATCAAAACCACCTCATCAAACTAAATAATTTCTCAAAGACCCTATGCAATTTTCCAAGTTTAGGTATGGTAGGGTTGACAAGGTGATCTACTGGGTGAATCCTCCCCTAAGTCAAGGAATGTTTCCTAAGTATACCCCTCTCTAAGTTACATGGAGAAGGTGATGTGGATTGGGGAAACAATTTTGGGAATGATCTTAATGAGATACAATGGGTCACAATGTCTCATTTATGGGTGCCTTTGTATAGGGTGTGCTACACCTTCATTTTCAATGCATCCTTTTTCCAAGCTATTTTATTTCCTTTTTGTTCTTTTAATATGTTTTCAAGTTGAATCCAAGGTGGGGATTATAACTAAGCATGAAAAATAGTGCCCACTTGACTCTACCCTAGTCACATCATTCTTCCCCAAGTTGAGGACAATGTGTGGGGATTCTACCTAAGCATGCAAAATATTTCCCACACATGCTTCACTTTGGTTGGAATTTTGTATTAGTTATTTTTTATAGGTCTCATCTATTTCTTATGAGAGACATTTCATTGTACTTGGGATCCCTGAGAAAGCATATAGAAGGTTCATGATCGAATCTTATCTTTTTCTAGCTACAATCCTCTGGGCCTTCAACCCCTTCTTCCCATGAAATGAGGGACAATCCCTTCTTGGGTTAGTACACATGAAAATCCCAAAAGGTAAGGAGACGAGGGGGTGAAGTGTGGAAAATGAAAAGTATGGTCAGGAATGGCATGATTAATCGTCAAAAGGACCTCCCATTAGAAAACCTATCCCTAAGAGTGCCACTTACTAGGGTGCAATGTTAACCACCAAGGTGAAACAAAGCAAAGAGAATAATTGCCAAGCAAATGTTACATAATCAAAAGCAGTTTAAAATGAAACAAACTCAAATTCCTAAAATATTGAAATGACATTCACCATAATACCTGGCTTGTACCTCATGGAGCAAGACCCAGTGTCTTCTAGAAGCAAGCTGATGTGCTGGATATCGTCCTGATGAGCCTAAGATATGTGGTGGTGAAGCAGGCCTCTATCTGTGCAAGTGGAAAATGTTGGTCAACCTATCTCTCGATACTCCATGTCTGCAATCTGAAGGTCTTGAGATGTCATCTCCTTAGTTATCCCTAGGAATTGGGGATAACAGTAGGCCAATGTCCAAATCAAGGAATGTTTCCCAAGAATACCCTCTCTAGACCATGCAGTGAATATAGGGTGGATGGGGGTAGGAATTTTGGGCATAGGGTTCCTAACATATCAAGGGCTCATATTTTCTCATTTATGGGTGCCTTTGTGGAGGGTGTGATGCATTCCTCCATTTTAAATGCAACATTTTCCCAAGCCCTTTATTTTCCTTTCATTTTTTATGGTCCAAATATTGAGTGTTGTATGCAAGGAAAAAAAAATAGCATTGCAATGTCACTTGAAGTTAGAACACATTGAGTTCCATATGCACTGGAAATTAAAGGAAACCACAATGCATTCCCCCACCAAGTGAGACATTTTATTTATTTTCTTTTTAAATGTACTTCATTTTTATGGAGAATATTTTCATTGCTCTCAAGATATTAGGGTGAGCATCTAGAAGGATAAATTAGGTTTTTGACTTTTACAGTGCTAGTTACAACACCTCTTATACTTTAACCCCTTCTTCCCATGAAATGAGGTAAAATCCCTTCTTGGGTTCAATGAACCCAGAAACCCAAAAGATGAAAAAATGGAGGGGAAGAGGTGTGGAAAGTGGTAAGTATGAGCGGAAATGGTACAATGACCCTTTAAGGATACCCCCTAGTAGAAACCCTTTTCTCTAGGGTGACCCACTTACTAGGAAACCATGTCAACCACCAAGGTGAAATAAGGAAAAATGTATAATTTCCAAGAAAACGTTCCATAATCAAGAAAGGACCCTTTGAAATATGCTCAAATGATTCAATTGTTAAAGTGACACTTACCATGAGAATGGAATTGTTAGCAGATGAAGCAAGACCTACCGTCCTTTCTAGGCTAGGATAGTGTGACAGACTCTACTATGTTGTTAATGATGAATGGTGATGTATGGTGGAGAGGAGGGAATATGTTTTCTCAATGTGGGATTAGTGTAAGGAAATGATATACACTTCCACACTAAACCTAGCAGAGGAGAATAAGAATTTAATCAAGAATGTAAATGACAAAACAATCACACAATACACAAAGATTTTACCCTAGAAACCCAAACCAGGAAAACTAAAATTCCTTGAGCGTTATGCTCTCTTGTTGTCTTATTCAATCTGAATAAAAGGTTACATGTATAAAATTGGTCCACAGCTAAGACACAATCGAAATCATACCCTCTTTCCTATGCAAGAACAACCCTGTAGCCAATCTGACTTACATCTGCATGACCAACAACCAACATATAAATATTTCTCTAAATACATTGATTCATTCATTAGCCTTTATGACCTTAAAACAAACCTATTTATAGGCTTTAAAATAGGAAAAATCCTAAATACTTGACACCCAAATTTTTTTAGAGATCCATGTATATCATTGGCTACAAATCCCACAAATCTAAGGATTCTATTACAATTGACTCCAAGTCATATTACTAGTCGACTACCAGTCGGACTTGATTCGGCTTTAGTTGGTCGCTACACACCCTCCTGTCAATATTTTGTCGGTTGACCTCTTCGACTTGATGTCAATTACTTTACCATGTCTAACTTCCTCAACCTTAGAATTCGACTTTACCTGGTCGACTAACCTCAACCTTCAACTTTCTATCGATCCACCTCGACTTCAACCTTCAGTCGATCCACCTCGACTAGACGTTCACTGCAAAGAATATAACAACCCAACAATCAACTGGTCATTTGGCTCTCGATACTTCATGTCTTCTACTTGTGGGCCTTGAGACATCATATCCTTAGTTACCCCTAGGCTAGGGGGGGGGGGTAACATCTAGCTCCTACATGGGGAAATGTACTCACCATAAAGCGTTTGAGAACCTCAACATATCCTGGTATGACTTGTTCCTACACATACTCAAGAAAAACATTATATTATCGGAGGGTGGATAACTCATCCCTTATTCATATAAACAAAACTTCAAAAATTCAAAATTTGCAACTATAAGATTTTTTAAAAGATATATATATTTTAAAACTTATAACTAACATGTCAATAATTCAAGCTAATGAATGACAACAACTATGCATAAATGCAATAAAGAAATATGTAAAGCGAATAATGGAAGCAACTGCAACTACACTATGATGAACACACAAATGTAATGCATAAAATCAAATGACCTACCAACTTACTTGGGGCTGGAGGCCCATGAAGATCAGGTCTCATCTACATAGGGTTGGAGGATAGACCCATCAAATGATAATGACATCTTCCTCTCGTCCATGATAGATAAATAGTAAGTACCCTTCTCATACTTCTTCTTGATGGCATACAGTCTAAGCCACACAATTTCACTCTTCATGTCGTACTTTGGTTTTCCCTTTCTTTTATCCCAGATGAGTGCAAGACTACCTTCTTCAAACTCAACATATAATAAATTTTCAATGTAAGGCTCTGTGGGAGGATATACTTCAAATAAATTCTTGATATCTTGTTCTCTCTCTTGGTCCTTCTCACCCTCATCCTTATTTAGTATCTTGAAGGATCCTGGGTACTTCCCCTGATACTTTGCAAAATTCTCCTTATACTTGTCTATCTTCAACAATAGTGTATCAAGACAATATTCTTGTGCAAAATGTAAATCACAATGATAATACTGAATGAACTAAGGTTTCACATCATATTCAAAATGACTCCAATAGTGAGGGATATTTGGATCAACCACACGATTATTCACAACATGTTGACTATACAAAATCTCAAATGTTGCATCCCCCATAGGGATATGTGCCTGAGTGAGGTCCATGTTGAGAAAACCACCAAGGGTGGTGTACCAAGTTATTGATAAGAGCATGCCCCAAACATCCGATACATTGATCATAACCACATTCATATTAATTTCGATGTGTGGGAATGCCTGCAAGTAAAATTTCACATCTTCTATGAGACCATAAACATTGACCTTCTTTGAATCAATGCCACAAAAATTTCCATAAGGACAGGTTGTCCTCAAAACTATCTATCTCATGACCTTCAAAGGCATCACATTTGCTGAAACTTTGGTATCCAAAATACAATTATTCAAATGAAAACCATTGATGACCAAAGAAATATAAAAAGGAGGATTGTCTTCCTTCCAGTTCCCGTGATACATAGTATTCAAAATCATCGGAGGATACCCTGCTTCATATTGTATTTTCAAATTCTTCAATAATTATTTCCTCACAGAAGGAATATTTCACATCTTGACCACCAACTACCATACTAATATTTCCAACCATACTTGGTACATCTATATTTAGATGAAGATCCTCATTTGTTGGTAGAGGTTGTAGAAGTAGGTCAAGAACTGGAGGTGGAGGCACTTCCTTCGTTGCTAGAGGTGGTGCACTTTGTTTCTTCTCAAGTATGTCAATATATTCCTTCCTCAACTTCTCCTTTAAGCTTTCATCCATTTTATTTGATATTTCCAACCGAGCTCATATAGTTGCCCACTTACTGATCTCCTCAATTTTTTCCTCTGTGATATCAATTCATTCATCATCTTTGAGTATGTAAGTTGTGTCAATGAAGTTTATCCTTTCCATAGTTCGTGGATCTTCTTCTTCTCTTTTTATAGGACACTCATGTCTCTAATGAGGCTCTTCACAGGGAAAACACCATGGTGATCTTTCCATGCTGAACATTACAACAAGATTAAAGGTGTCAGGTGCCTTTTCCTCTTGTTGTGGCCTTAGTTTTGAACATGTGTTTTCCCTCTAGTGTATGGTAAATTGAGCTCTTGGATCAAAATGATGCCTCTCCAAGGTTGCCGACCCTTTCATGATATGATTTTGACTTTGGACAAAATGGGCATTTATTTGATCAAACTTCCGAGCCAAGAGTGTAATTGGATATTGTACACTATTGGTTGAAGTATTCGCCTTAGGTTATGTTTTGAAATGCGGGAACTGAAAAGGATAAATATTTGAGCAGATGGGATGTTCTTCAATATACACAATATACTCTTTGTCATTTGCCAAAATTTCAGGCATCTTTTTCTTCAGGATAAAACCAAACTATCCTTCGAAACTGTTCAAGTAAAGAAGGAGAATAAATTCTTCTGGTGGGTATAAGTCCCTCGAGATCTGACTGTGCAAATTGTCAAATATAAATCAAACTCCTTCACTGTTTCATTCTCTTTATTTTTAATTTGGTTGAATTCATTCCACTATCCTTCTTTATTTTCCATCTACCCTTGAACAACTTAGCGAAATCTTCATATGACTGCAAATGATTGTTGGGAAAGCCTTTGAAATACATTTTAGTATCTTCATTAAGAGATGTAACTAGTCGCTTCATTGAAACATATTCATTTTATATATTGTTATCTTCCATGACAACACCAATAACATTGTAATATCCCCAATTATGCTAGGCTAGGATGTTATTTCTTTTGTCAATTTTTTTTGCATTAGTTCTACTAATAGACATTTCGTCAAACACATTGTAAGCATCCCAAGTACATGTGAAATAGAAGAGAGAACATGTGGTATTTTAATATGGATGAAATCCACAATCATAACAATACAAATATCTATGGGATGCTATGTAAACTGCACTACATAAATGAAAACACAACAATGCAAACCAAAACTTGGAACAATGGCACAATCTCTCCAACAAACAATGCATACTCAAGGAAACCCTACATACCACCTGAGAAAATTGCTATACCTCCAAACTGAAATCAATCCACAAAATGAAGCTCCAATAAAAACCTTGGATGGATTATCCTCCTTGTCTAGCTAGGGTGGATATTGCGCCACCAAAATCAAACCACAATGGAAGGGTTTTTCCAAAACCCTAATGAAAACCTTGGATCCAAGAACACTCCAAATAGATCAATCCAAAATATAATACCAAAGTGAAGTGCTACCCCTTCTTTTATTCTACCTCCATGCCCTTCTAGAAATTTCCCCTTTTTGACTAAGTCACACATGACCCTTATTCCCCCTTTTTAATTTTCACTTAAAGATTAAAGCTGCTTTACTAATTTTAGAAACTATTAATCTAAAGTTACTTTATTAAATGTCACTTTAGAAACATAACATCTGCTAGAAAAACAAGATCACAGAGAAATAAAATAAAACAAATGTGGAAATAAAACATAGAAGATACACAATACAATAGAGACACATATATACATGGTTCACCCAGTGTGGGCTACGTCCACCAGAGAAATTTCCAGGTCCTTCCTTTATTATTATCCAACAAATTAAGGGATATAACCTACAACACACCCACTGTAACTTCCTTTTCCTTCTCTCACAGTCTCCTAACTCAGAATACAATATTCACAACAATCCATAGCCGTAATACATTTCCCTCATAAACGAGGGTTGCCTTCTGTTGATGTTTGGAAAACATCGGGAATACATTCTTCCATATATACATATATCATATAATATATGACATGATATTTATAATACAACGTATAAATATACTTAATAAATAAGTAGTTACTTATTATCCAAGGGACACATCCTTTGATGGATGGTCACCGTATGTTCTATATATATGGAACTCTCATAATTGCAATAATATATCAATCCATTATAATCATTTTGTCTTAGCATTTTCTATTGTACTCGTGTCTTTGTGCATGGTTATTCTTCTTGTGATCTTGGTTATTACTACTGCTATTGTTCATGGTTTATGCTTCAGTTCATGTAAATTTGTAAATAAATTGAATGTAATTGAACAACATTAAACTCCAACATGGTATTAGAGCAGTGTTCTTGAAAGAATACTATTTCACATGCATTGACCTTCTACAGTAGCTCATTATACCTTTCTTGCAATTCATTGTTTTGCTGCAATTGCAACTCAGGTTAAAGTTTCCGCACTCTTCCAACAACCATGGTGAACCATATTTTGGTGGAATATAGTCTTGATGGAACAACCAACTTCAATTCTTGAAAATCTATATTTCTCATCACTCTAGAAGAGAGTGACCTAATGAAGTACGTTGAATAAGTTGTACCAGAATCAACTGATGATACAGAAAAATATCAATGGAGGAAGAATGATGCAAAAGCCAGAAACATCATCATCTATTATGTGAGAGACCATTTAATCCCTCACATATCTAGATTGAAGACAACTAAGTATATGTACAATGCCTTGAAGAAGTTGTTTGAGAGAAACAACACCAACAAAGCACTTTCCTTGAGATACCAACTTCAAAATCTCAAGATGATGAAGTCTAATACAATTGCCACCTTCTTCATGAAGATTTTAGATATCAGAGGTCAATTGGGTGCTATTGGTGAAATCATCTTTGATAGATAACTTTTCATGATTACCCTTAATGGTCTTCCAAGCCATTGGGAGCCATTCATTCAAAGTATCAGTGGGCGATCCAAATTTCCCAAGTTTGATCGCTTATGGGAAGACTGTAGTCAAGAGGAGACAAAAGTTTTAGCTAGAGGCATGCAATGTTCCCATCATGATGAAAATAAATCCTTCGCCACTCATGCAAGGAAAATCAAAGGAAAAAAAAGAGGTTTCGACAAAACATTTAAAGGAAGGAATTCAACACCAACTTCTGAGCACAAAAAGAAGGACATGTCAAAGGTTCAATGATTTAGATGTGACAAGTATGGCCACCATGTGAAAAATTGTCCTACATGGAAGAAAGGAAATCAACATGCTTCCACTGCTAATGTTGATTTAGAACCACCTCAGAGGAAGTCAAGGAATACAAGCATGAATGATGAAGAGTTCTTCTTCATTTCATCCCTCTGAAGTATGGTTCCTACTAATAATGATATTTGGTTGATTGACAGTGGTTCTTCCAGACATATGACTGGATACAGATAACACCTTACAAATCTAGTAGAGAAATAATCTCGTTTGCATTTTGTACTTGGTGATGATGCTAGATATACTGTGAAGGGAGTTGGATCCACTTCCTTACAATTGGATTCTGGCACCCCACTCCATTTGAGTTATGTATTATTTGTACCTGGGATGAGAAGGAACCTTGTATCTATTCCATCATTAGATAAAAAAGGCTACAAGGTTTCTTTATCTGATGGAAAGGTTCTTTCATGGGATAAGAACTCTAGTATGGATTCTTCTCGGGTGATTGGTGTTTGAGAGGACAAATTGTACAGATTGACTGTCCGACCAATTTAGGACTTAATACATGATTCTATTAGTTTGAGTGAACTATGGCATATGAGACTTGCTCATTTACATTATAGATCTCTTCCCACTCTGGGGAATATGGTGACAGGCCTTTCAAAGATCCATGTTGAACATGATGGCATTTGTATAGGTTTTACTCTTGGAAATAATTCCAAGGGGTCCTTTCTGAGCAATGACAATAGATCCAAGGGGATCTTAGACTTGGTTCATACAGATTTATGTGGACCCATGACAGTTTATTCCTTAAGTGAATACATATACTATGTGATCTTCATTGATGAACACTCTCGGAAGACTTGGATTTACTTCTTGAAGACCAAGGATGGAGTCCTTTCCAGATTTCAGGAGTACATAAAACAGGTCGAAAACCTGACCAGAAAGAAGATCAAAGTGTCGAGATCAGATAATGGAGGAGAATACATCTCCCAGGATTTCAGTGATTTCTGCATTGAGGCAGGGATCAAGAGGGAGTACATAGTTAATTACAACCTTCAATAGAATGGGGTTGCATAGAGGAAGAAAATATCTATTGTTGAGGAAGTCAAGGCAATGATTCATGATCAACATTTACCTATGTTTTGTGGGAAAAAGAATCCATGACTATAGTGTATGTTCAGAACATAAGTCCTCATAAGACTTTAAGGAACTTGACTCCTGAGCAGGGCTTCACCAGAGTGAAGCCTGAGGTTGGACACTTCAGGATATTTGGGTGTTCAATATACATTCATATACCCAAAGAGAAAAGGACCAAGCTAGACCCTTCAGGTAGAAAGGGTACATTTTTGAGGTACAATGAGTCTTTGAAGGCATACTAGATATACATCCCTAATCAGAGATAGATTGAGGTGAGAAGAGATGTTTCCTTTGAGGAGGAGGTAGCCTTGATGAGATCTAGAGGATCTCACATGGATATTGATAGTGAGAAATAGGAAGAGATGGTTCCTTCTCCCCCTCACCCTCCAACAGTTCAGAGGGAGACAATTGAGCCTATTGATCCCATTGATCATGTACCTCTAGTTGATGTTCCCAGAGATATTGTAGTAGGTTAGAAGATACCTACATGGTCTCGTTAGACTTTGCAGGAGGAAGAAGGACATGCAAATTATTGTGGTACCTTCCGAGAGAGAAAGAGACCTCAAAGATATTCATGTTATGCCACAGCTGTGAGCCACATCATTGATTCTAAGCCTTCATGTTATGAGGAGGCATCTAGTCAACCAGTATGGAGAGATGCCATGATGGAGGAGTATCGGTCCATCATGAAGAATGATGTGTGGGATATTGTTTTGAGACTTGAAGGGAAGTATATAGTGACTTCCAAATGGATCTATAATATCAAACATACATCTGACATAATCATCGGGAATCACAAAGCAACATTTGTAGCTAGAGGATTCTCTCAAGTGGAGGAAATGGATTATGAGGAGATATTTGCTCATGTTGCTCGATACACTTCTATCCAGACGATTATTTCCCTCAAAACATTCATGGGTTGGAAACTACACTAAATGGATGTGAAGACAGCCTTTCTCAATGGAGATATTGAGGAATAAATATACATTGAGTAGTCATATGGTTTCATCATTCATGAGAAGGAGTCTCATGTGTGTAGGTTGAAGAAGGCCTTGTATGGACTCAATCAGGCACCTCGAGCTTGGTATGCAAGGATTGATGGACAGCTAATGAGTTTGGGCTTCAACAAAAGTGTTGCTAATCCCAACCTATACTGCAAGACTGTTAATGGTGAGGCACTGATTCTGGTTCTCTACGTTGATGATTTATTCCTGACTGGTACAAAGAGCCTTATTACTAAATGCAAGTATGCATTGGACTCTGAGTTTAAGATGAAGGACCTTGGTATGATTCACTACTTCTTGGGACTAGAGGTGTGGCAAAGAACTAATGATATCTTCCTAAGTCAGGGGAAGTACACAGTTGAGATATTGAAAATGTTTTGGATGCTGAACTGTAAACCCATGGCTACACCAATGGTGATGAATTTGAAGAAAATAAGTGTGTCTTCTTCCGATTCCGACAAGATTGATCCAACCCTGTACAGACGATTGGATCATTGATGTATCTGGTTAACACCAAACCAAATATTTGCAATGTAGTGAGTTCACTTAGCCAATTTATGAGCCAACCGAGACAGACACAATGGATTTCTATGAAGCATGTGTTGAGATACCTGCAAGGAAAAATTGGACATGGTCTGAGATATACTTCTAGTATTGACATGAGATTGTAGGGATATACTGAATCTGGTTGGGTAGGGAGTGTAGTAGACAGGAAGAGCACCTCTGGGTGTTGCTTCACTTTGGGATCTACCATGGTTTCCTGATGTAGAAGGAAAAAAAATTCTATGGCCTTGAGTACTGTATAAGCAAAGTACATTGCATTGAGTGTGGCAGTCCATGAAGCAATGTAGCTTTGCAAGCTCCTTGAAAATTTATTTGGACAAGTGCTAGATTCCACCGTTATTCATTGTGATAACCAGAGCTGTGTGAATCTCTCATAGAATCCACTGTTTCATGACAAATCGAAACACATTGATATCAAGTACCATTACATCCGAGACATGGTGCAGAGGAAGGACGTATTGGTGCAATACCTTCCTACAGATGAGAAGGTTGCTGATGTTCTTACCAAACCCCTTACCAGGATGAAGTTTGAGTACTTTTGTGACAGACTTGGTGTGGCAGAGAATGCCTCCCCTGCTGAAAGGGAGTGTTGATGTTTGTAGCTTCCTGAAACATTCTCTAGATTGTAGTCCTTTGTGACTGAAGTGAATTGATCTATGATGACACTTATCCAAGAAGGGATAAGTGGGTTTGTGATTATATCCCAACGTCCCATGTGGAGAGCACATGAGGACATGTCAAGGGAGTTGATCCTTGACATCACACAATATGGGAGTTGATCCTAGTGTTTATAGAGGGTGTAGCCTCTAAAAGTCCACATGAGAGTGCCGTGTGTGACAAACATTCTCCAGATTGTACTCCTCTGTGAATTGAGTTGATTTTATCTATGATGACACTTATTCGAGAAGGGATAAGTGCATTTGGGCTTATAGCCCAACGTCCCATGTGGAGAGAACATGAGGACATGTCAAGGGAGTTGACCCTTGATGTCACACATTATGCGAGTTGACCCTAGTGATTCTAGAGGGTGTAGCCTCTAGAAGTCCACATGGGAGTGCCATGTGTGACAAACCTTTTTCTACTATGGTGGTTGTGTACCACTGGCGAAGACTGTGTGTCTCTGGACAATAGTTGTGTACTACTATGGAAAGACACTTCCCTAGATAAGAGGGAGTGTTGATGTTTCAACATCATGTAGAACTTCTCCTAGATTGGGCTGTATACCAATGGAGATAGGATACATTTATCATAAATGTGCACTTGTCATAAATGGGCCTAGACGTAGTCCTTCCTTGATCATGAAAATGAATAATATGGAATCGAGGTGCTTGAGTTATTTTCCATGTGTCAGTTACCATCATGCTAACATTCACTCACGGGGGTGTACCTATGGTGAACAAACTTGGTTGAGAATGTCTCCCTCGTTGAGAGGGAGTGTTTATGTTTGGAAAACATGGGAATACATTCTTCCATATATATATAATATATGCCATGATATTTATAATACAATGTATAAATATACTTAATAAATAAGTAGTTACTTATTATCCAAGGGACACATCCTTTCATGGATGGTCACCATATGTTATATATATATGGAACTCTCATCATTGTAATAATATATCAATCTATTATAATCATTTTGTCTTAACATTTTCTACTATACTTGTGTCTCTGTGCATGGTTATTCTTCTTGTGATATTGGTTATTATTGCTACTATTGTTCATGTAAATTTGTAAATAAACTAAATGTAATTGAACAACACTAAACTCCAACACCTTCTAGGGAAAAAAACCTTAACAAAATTTCTACCGTCAGTTCTGTGACCTCATAATCAATGATCCATATTTAGAATGAAATTACAATATAGATTTACAAGTCAATTTTTCCTTTGGGGGCTTCGTCATCGAACCCCCATTGGAGAACGTTGTCCCCCAAACTCCCACTGGGGGCTCGCTTTCCCCCGAAACCCCCAGCCGGGCGGATGGACCCCCCAGACCCCGCAAGGGGGGTGACCCCCCCTGCACTCCCCTACGTGGAGGAGTGTACATTATTTTTGGGTGTAAAGTATTCATGGGGTATAAATATAGAAGAAAACAAAGAACTCTGAATCGAGAGAATAATCATGCTCAACGACCAACAACATCTCCAAACAAGGTGAAATCAAATAAACCACTTGACCTCCTTTTTCTTCACTAACAAGGCTTAGAAGTTATCTCCAACTGTAGAATAGGGGACCCCAAAAATGGGGACATCAAAATCCTCCATTTCCAAATATTGCTTGTCCTCAAGCAATTCCATCACACCCATAGGAGCAATAAATTGAACCAAACTGAAACTAATAATGATCCATGGGTCCCAGACCAATATGAAATATGCAGAGCACCTACCACCCCCAATACTACCTTGCAATGTACTAACACAAGGGGTTTCCTAAAAGTAACAACTGGCTTTCCCATCTGTACCATCTGCCAAACTGTCAACCCATAAAATTCCAGAGTCCCATACTATCACCATAAAGGACCCATGATGTTGACATTACACCACTTTGATCATAAATATCTGATCCTCCTGCCTAGACTGCATCCTCCACTCCTGCATCCACAAGTTGTAATGTCTCAAAGGATCATCCCTACTATCAAGGATCATATCCTGCAAATGTGCCTCAATGAAGTCAACCAAACCAACTCTAAAATCAGACATCACAAAGAAGTCTATGTCGTCACAAAATGATAGGGAATTAATGACACCTAATATCTAGGTATCAAAGGGGAAATCCCTAATACTCCAATAACCCCATCCTACTATAATAATCCAAGCATTGTCTAGAAAATATCTCAACATATTGTCCACAAAGTCCCTCCATGTGAAAATATCTTGGACTGACCTACAAGTAGTAAAGGGACCAGGGTCCCAAACTAACCTGTATGATGTGAAGCATCCTCTATTCATATCCCTGATTTGCTAGGTGATAACAAAAGAATCCACATAGCTACCTCTAATAATCCAGGTAATAAGAAACTCAATAAACTTGGTCAACTCCTCAGAGAACCATTCCTCCAAGAAACCAATCCTATGCATCCCATGAGTAAACTCAGAAAGTGAAAAATGACCATCCCATTGGTATTGGTTGCCGAACTATCCAACACTATAGTCCCAGGGTCCAAAGATAATCTTCGAGAGGAACCATCATACTAACACTACAACCTTCCGATCACAACCTTCTGACCACCATTCTCCAACTACGCTCTCCTCTCCTAAACCCCCAAGCTAAAATCCATGAAAGGACTAAATTCACTATCCTAGATCATGTCTCACCAAGGCATCTTAGCGATGTTGAAGCCTACCAATCCATAGATAGAATCAATCCTAGGTATCGTGAGGGAAACTCTACCTCACCATATATAATAAGGCTCAATAAATCCTCTCACAACATCCCCACAATGAAAATCACTGACACGATCCTATCGATCACCCTCATCATTTGAAGCAATCTATCACTTCAATGAATGCCAAGATCCCACCACCAAATTAGAAGTCCATCACTCCCAATTCCTACTAAAATATCCATGAACCGATTCAACATAGTATGGATATACTTATGTGCACTCTGTGTACTGATCATATGGTCCAATTGAAATGCCTCTGACATGGACACAATGCCAACTGTACTAGGTGAAACTCCCATGTCCTGATGTATATAATGAGGGCATAAAATAATAACAAAATATGCCTCTGCCACTACCTGCAATACTAGACATTGACTAGTGCATTGGTCAACCCCAAAGGTATGACCAAAATTTCACAATGAAGTATGGAAGCAAACCTATGAATATCCTTCTCCCTAGCCCTCATCTGCTGACATCCTAGAGGAAGATCAATCATTGAAGGATAATATTCTGCTTGAGGTTCACCCATCCACTCACTGATCCTGGAAAACCACAAATCAATGGTATGCTTGAGGACTCTATCAGGAGGTATCCCTAGAAGAAACACCCCAAAACTCCATTGTACACTACCGCATACCAATGAATATCCTTGAATATGACTACCCATCACTGAATCATCCTATACCATCCTGTATCCTGTAGGTGATACTGTATCCATCACTCTAATGATGTCACCTGAAATTGTATCCCATAGTATGCCCATGTCTGTCATATACCTGTCCACCCAATCTATGGATGCATACACTTCCTTTCGACCTGGTCCATGAGGAATGTGCTCAACTAT
>ML818776.1:0-13465 GCA_009831015.1 Picea engelmannii
ATACCTGCAAACAAGTTTGACAAATACAGAGAAAGTAAACGAAAAACTGTTTACTATGGAACACGGGCAGAAAAAGAATGCACCTTTGCATGGATTCCTCTACATCTCTGGGTAGGAGTTCTTTGTGCCCTCTAGTTTTCCTCTCCGATTCTATCAACAAAAGTACAAAACAAAAGGGATATGAACACAAGTTCAGATGTTAAGAGAAGGGCAACTACTATGTACATATACAATGTATATTTTATAATTCGAGTAGAACAAGGTCTGTATGCTCACTAGAACGATATGTGTAGAAATGAGGGATACATATATGCTTTGAAACATAGAAATGATAATTTGCAATAAGTTTGATGTATATGTCATAAGTCAAGTGCAATACCAATTGTATCGTGATCAGACCAATATGTGTCTAAGACAAATATACTATATTGAGGAATAGGCACATTGGACCAGACATGGTCAATAAGTGCATTTTGCAGATGGCTTGTGTTGTTCAAAAGAAAGTAGAGACTGCATTTTCACATGTAGTTTTCCAATTCTTTTGTTCTTCCAGTATTTTGTAGCATGTAAATATTGAAGTCTCCTACAAGTACAATGGGTCCGTTCAGATGGAAATGGCCAAATGAATTGGAAATAACATGTACTATGTTGGAGAATGTTGCATGGGAAGCAACATACAGATTTAGTATTGCAACTTCTGTTTCATAGGAATTTTTTTTTGCAAGCACCAGCTCAACATTCTTTTCTTCGATATGTATATGGTCCAAAATTGGTACATGTTTTTTCACCAGTGTCATCACCCCATGTGTAATGTAACTTGATATTCAATTGTGATTTGGGAATTGTTTGTTCTGCATGCATAATGCCATGTGTGTTTCCTGCAAGTACATAATATTAGATTGCATTAAATCATAGTCATTTAGTATATCATCCATGTGTGCATTTAAGTTGCGTGTGTTAAGTGAGAGAATTGATACAGATGAATTTGTTTGTATGGATTGGTAATCATAATGCAGTTTCCATTTTGCGTTGGTCCTGAGTCATTCCATCTCAATATCAAATTTTTGTTTCACTTTGAAGTTATCTTTTGTGAGAGGACTTAGTAAATACAAAGAGTCTATGCTTCTGACACAAGACAGTGCTGTGTATACAAGTCCATGTATCCGAATTACAACAGGTTGAAATGCAACATTATCAAGTGTTATTCCTTGTGATCTGTGGACTGTACGTGCACATGCAAGTTTAATGGGAAACTGTTTTCGAATCTTCAGTCGGCCTGTCTTTGCTGATGTCGATACTAGCTTCGATATTCGCAAAATAGGTGTCCAATCGCTTCCAGTGTTTGAATTATATAGATAAGACAACTTTCTTGCTTGTCGCTTGCCTATATGCAGTTCATGGAACTTAATCCAAAGGACATCCACTTTTTCTGTCTTTGTATAGCCTTTCAGTATTCCATCTGCACCATTCACCAAGCCATCCCATGAATAATAGTTACAGGCATATATTTCAACTAGCATTTCTAATTTCAGTACAAGCTGCAAAGGTAAAGTGACTGAAAGTTCATGACGTGGCACATTTCCATGGTTGTCCTCTTCCAGGTCAATCGAATTGATGATGATATCATCACCAAGCATGAGCGATAGCATGTGGCTGTTATGATTTGCAACATCCTTATTTTTGTAGAACATGTAAGGGAATGTTGGGTCTGTTGGTGCAGGCCGTAAGCACCTCAAATTGATAGAGGTCAAGTCATCATATGTTTGGCTGTTTGTGCAGATTCTATTCATAATTGCAATGAATGTTTCATCTGTCTGGTGCATTGTAGTATGCAACTCAAAGCATTTAATATTGTCTCTCCAAAAGTCATAGGTGATTGTTTCCATGTTAAGGGTAGGTTGTTCAAATATCAAAGAATCTTGGATGGGTTGTGCCTAGTAAAGATTCCCACAAAATATCATGTCAATGTTTCCAAAGTATTCCGTCTGCACATGTTTTATGATTCTTAGTAGGTTGTCAATGGAATACAAGAACCGACTCCCAATCAAAGATGCTTCATCTATAAAGACAAGTTGGAGTTCCTCATAAAGCTTAGATAATGTATCAAACATTTCGTTGCTAAGTGGAAGAAACTATGACTTGTTAAAAGGCATTAAAAATGCAGAGTGGACTGTTGTTCCACCAACATTGTATGCAACTTTTCTTGTGTACGCAACTATTAGGCCCTTTGGTTTCATAGGATCAGAGGAATTGTTTGAATCATAGATTCGTATAAGCATTTGGAACAATGCTTTCATTGTGAATGTCTTTTCTGTTCCTACTCCGCCTGTAAGGAACACGTGCATAAGACTGTTCATGTTCAAGCGTTTTTTAAAAGCAATGTCCTTTAGAATTTTTTGTTGTTCGCGATTCAACAGATGTCTTATTATGTGGTATTCATTATTTTCAATTAGGAAAGGATGTTTTGTAACTTGAAAACCAAGATTGATACGTTTTTCACTTCCAACCACTGGAGGACGAGGCAAATCCACTTGTAAGTCATAGGACTCAGAAGGAGTTCTGGTTGTTTTTGGGTTTTCAAATGTCTCATCATGATCGCTAGGGTTTTCTAGGTCATTAAGTGCAACTTCTAGATCGCCCCATGTTGGATTAACATTGTAGGTAAATTTAGCTTCATTGATGTGCACTATAGTCTCAAACGCAACATATGCAACGTCCTATGTAGAGAAGTTATGTATTAATGTCTCTTCGTTTTCATTGAACATAATGTACAACAACAATTTTTCTCTACAATAGTTTTCATAGTCACAATGTTTATTGTATTTGACAAACCGTATCACATAGGGTTTTTGTCTTTTTGATATGGGTGTACCATTTTTTTTGTAATGTGATACAGATTCTGCTAAGAAGATATGCCTAATATGAGATGGACGCTGGATGTAATAATCAATAATAGAGTGACATACCATGTCCTCTGAATTGTGAGGCTCTTGTTGCAGCAAAACCGATGGTTTAAGCACAAATGTGTGTTTTTCAGGTGGAGATGTGTTTATGAAGACACATTTTCTTGAACTACAAGTGAGGGGAAAGGAAAGGGCAATGTGAACTACTTGCTGAGCAGACATTTGTTGAAGATTAAGCAATGTATTGCCAAGTGTTTGTATCATTTGTATCGCATCAATATGACTTCTTTCAAGTTCTTTGCGTATTTTTCTAAATGCACTTGTCATAGATTTGTCAATCTTCGTCATATACAAGGTACAATACAATGCCGCAACATATGCATTCAGCACGTACTATGCATCTTCATTTGCTTTCCACATAACTGGCATGTCCTTGGAGAAACTGTTGTTCCAAATATGGGAGAGTTTTCCTTTAAGGAAAAGTGTCGGTTGCCTAAGCATACATTGAATGGTTTGGATGTACTCATCTTCTGATAGATTTACCTGTGTCAAGAAGGCATCAAATCTCATCATTTCGTCAAATCCTCCTTGTTCTAGAAACGCGAACAAGGATTTAGATTTCTCAACAACAACATTGTTCTCTAAACTAACTGGCTCTATGATTCTTGTAGCTCTCATTGGCAGCATGGGAAAGTTGTATCTGAAATGCAAGTTTTTTCATTTTCTACAACTTCTTGTATGGTAATGTCTATGGACTAAGTTCTGGATCCAAATGATCTGTGTTGCATGTTATGTATTTATCCACAAATTGTTCGATCTCTGAATTGTTATCAGCTCCATAGACCGGTGCACCCTCTATCCGCAACAGTGTGTGGTCATGTTCATTTCCCCTATTCTGGAATTTAGTCACAAGAAAGTAGTCCGATATTTTTTCGAAAAACGTTTCATCATGGCATATCAATTGTCTCAAAGCATGTATTCTATGTCTATAGTATCGAGTACATGTCATCGGGTCTTTTCTTATGAGGTAGTCAATGTCGTTATTTTCCAGTGTATCAGTTTATTTTTTACGTTTCTTGTTCCTATGCAGGTTAGATACGACAGCCACCAATGGATCCCAACAATGCTTTGCACTTGTAATTGTGATGAAAATGTTGGTGGGCCCAATTGCCAGATCATTGCTAAAATATTTTTTTTATTTTGTTGCAAATAGTCAGGAGAGGTGCGGATGTTCTCGAAATCTATGTATCCAATATCATATTTCAGAATTTTTTCAGATACATCCTTGGCCAACAACTTTCTTCCTTGTAACTAGCCTTTTCTTATTCAGACCCACATGCAGGACAGAACTTGCTCTATTATTATGCGCATTGTTTTGAAAAACAAATTTGTTATGTGATAGGAGAAGCAACCGCTTGAATGTAGCAGCTCCCATTAGACTATTTTATGATAACTAAATCGTTCTGTAATATCAATGCCATGTGGATCTCCATAGAAGAGTGTTGGAAAGTTCATTTCCTCCATGAATTTGTCCTTGAATATTCCAAGTGGACGCTGCCCCTCGCCAGGTGAAATTTCGACAATTTTGTCTTGCAAGTCACAAATGCACTGTGAATCAATGAATCCATGCAACAATGCTTCAATAGGTGTTTCATTCTCCGATTCATCACCTATATCAAAATCACTAGGATTTTCGAGAGTGTCTGCAGAGTTGGCATGTTCTTCTGCGAGAACATTGTTCTAGTTGCCATTTATACAAATGTTCTCTGCTTTGTACAGGGCCCTGGAACATAATTCCTTTAATTCTTTCATAACAACATGCACACGTACTTTGCATGTCTGATACTCATTTTTGTATCACAAGCGTCTTTTCAGAGCCACAACGATTGTAATTGTATTGTTAATGAATTGTGGAAACGCTTTTTGCACAACATCTAACTGAACAAGCACATTAATAATTGACCCTGTTAAGCCCATCTAGGGTCATTTATAGCCCCAAGGTCAGATTTGAGCAAATGCAATTCACAGAGACACAAGTCTCTCCTCAAGTTCTATAAGTGCACTTACATCTACTAGTGTTGTATTACATCTTATTTGCTCAAGGGTTGCAAACTGTGGCAATTTTCTATTTTCAACCGATCGTTTGCATGGAAGACAAACTTTCCCATTGGAAAATGGTTTATCGTGCGATGTCAATCGGAGGTATTCTGTTTGTAAATCAGGCGTGAAAGACTTACTGTTTTTTGAAAAATTCAATTGTTCACAAATTGCACATGCAGTGGAAGGAGTGTCTTTCATTTGTTTCATGTAGGTCTGTCTTGCATTTTTCTTTCGCAGAGAAGTATGGGTACAAACTATTTCCTGGTTTTCATTGGTACTATTGCATGGTGTTTCTTGTAAACCATGAAATGACACAGTTGCATGACCATTGTGGGATATGCGATCACACCTGTTTATGTTCTGTTCTGCACAAGCAAATTTCTTTGCATTATGATATGTGAGTTTCTCTCTAAAAGGAAGTGTAGCAATGTATTTTTTTTGCTTGCGCATGACCTTTTTCAAGTTGTGGTAACTTACTCTAGGTTTCTTGCCCAAGGGAAGGATGAGCTGGTGGCAATTGGGATGAATTTCACTCTCACCCAGCTTCTCAGAAACTACTTTATGTTTTTTGTTCAAGGCCTCTATGGCCTTATCACAAGTCAGACGAATTTGACGAATAATTTTTTTCAAATTGTGATAACTTACTCTACATTTTTTGTTTAACCCCTCTATGGCCTCATCACAACTGTCATGAATTTTACACATGTTTTTTTTGTTCAAGCCCTGTCTACCCATATCGTAACCAAGAGGAGTCTCGTTTTCACTAAAATGCATTCCATGCGTATGCAGATTCAATGCCGTTTGGGTGGTATGGATAGTCAACCTTGAAATACCGATATGTCCAAGCAAAGGTTCATAACGGATATGTGTTGTATCTGTTTTCAACAAGAGGATGTCAATCGTTCGATCATGATTTGAATCGGTAACCCAAGAATGAACAATGCCACCTGGAAAGGGTGACAAGACCTAGATATTCACCTTGAATATCATAGACAACCATTGCAAACAAAATATGCAACCCTCCATATTCCCTTTTTCATATGGAAGCGCCATGTTCATAAGGTATTCCTGCCAACTTCCAACTACTGACATATTTTCTATGAGATATGGGCAAAGGTGTTGATGCAAGCACCTAAAATCTCGTTGGCTTCTGCCTATAATCGCATTGCAAAAGGACTGTACAATGTAAAGCCGCAGCGACTGAACATCGAACTCTGCTGTTACCAAACAACAAATTGCATTGAACAGACAATCTCCACAACAAGACACAACATTTGTTGCCAGCTTTAAACCATGACAATCTATGCCATGCAAAATCCGTTTCCATTGCAATTGAAGGTCTTTGAAAATAACAGACAAGTAAATATGAGGACCTTCTATATTTCATATGGACATTTTTCTGTACATCAGTGGTTCATAATGGCCACTGAGGGCATTGACATCATGTAACAAGATGCAATATGGATTGTCAGATGTAGTTTTGTTGAATAGTAGATATCTTGTTTTTCTTGTTAATGACCATATGCCAACTGATATATTCATCCAATTAGACAACCACCGTATACAAAATGTATTTCCTCAAAGTCCCCTCTGTTGTGCAGGCAGAACTAGAGATGTAGACAACCACATCTTTGAAAAATACGCAGCGACATCATGTATTCCATGAAACTGCCAAAGAAAATCAGATTCCAGTTCATATTCATAGGACTGCAAAGCCTCAACATCGCCATTTTTAAAAAAGGTCAAGAAATAATCTATCAATCCATTGCGCAACTCGGTCAACGAATACCAGAAATGAAATAGAACCTGGAATGTATCGAAAAGGCAATCCCCAATAGTATACGAGAATGCATCCAATCTAAAAATCCCATTGCTATGCAAAACCACGTCAATGCTGTCATGTATAATGGACTATGTATCTATTTCATATGACTCAACATCTATTACTTCTTTCATCTCTTCAACTGTCATTTTCAAGCTATTTGCTACATACTTTTAGTTTCTATCAAAATAGAGAAAAGCAGGGGAAAAAAATAAAAGGTAGTAAAATAAAAAAGGAAAGCAAAATAACGTACCAATCCCTGTATGTATCTTTCAACCTTCTTCTTCTCAACTTGAATCCCCCCTATTCCCCATACCAGATGAGAAGAAAACAGACCGACACTGGAAACTGAACCAAACAGAAGAAAGAACGCAAATAAATAAAACCATAACTTTACTCAGCAGAAAGAGAATAGGTAGACGCAGTTTTCCGACCCACAGAATAAAAGCATACCCTGCATCTACACCCCGCCCGATGGTTCCCTCTTCTGATAGCTCCCAACTACTTTTCGTAAAGCCCCATGCATTGCAATTTTTGGAAAATCTGTGGACGCGACAGCCAGCATATGAAGACGTGTGGTTTCCAGGAACATAAACTAAGAGAACATACAAAGATGGTCTACAACAGAATTTGGAGGTAGGAACTCCCACCATTGGAAAACAACAAGAACAAGGAAACTTACCCATCAATAAAGGATGACAAGAGCTCAACCCCAAAAAAACTACAAACTGCAAGAACAGGTCCAACAACTCGCAATGTTGAAGAACAACAAAGCAGTGAACAACCATGAAGAGCTCGAACTGCAAGTGTAGGACCTCAACTTTGCGAAGTTGAATCAAACAAGAACCAGAATCATGGAATGAAGTAATGAACAAGGATCGAGCACTCGAGCAATGATGTCGACCATGAATGAAACTGTATTGCAACGCATCTATACAATAAACATTTAAGACTGCTAGAGCTGTTAGGTAAACAATTAAGACTGTCAGGACCCTCGAAGGGCGTAGGCCTGTGCAAGCATTTAAGAAAATATGCAGTGTGGCAGGCCTGTTCTCTTGTAGTACGCAACAATAAAGCAAAAATCACACATAGCAATATGGTAGAGAATGTATTCTACCCAGTAGAAAATGCTAAGGGAAACATTCAAACTAATGCGAACATTAATCCACCTTCGACCAATGCATAATAAAATATATGATTCAAAAAGACCATATACTACCAAATACTTTGGATATGTCAACATATTTAACATTGAGAATAGTGAAGGCGACAATAAGACCTCCAATCCATTGTCCAATCAGATCTTGACAAACATGATACTTTTTATTATATAAAAATCGATGTTTTCACTTCCCTTGTTCCAACAATACACAATATGGAAATATTTCTAGTCAATGGACAATCTAATACCAGGTCAACGATTTATCGATCACTATAGTCCCTCTATGCCTACGGCATGGACTAATAATAATACTATAATAATATTACTGCATTATTTTCTTAATAATTTAATCTTAACAAAGATATTTCCATTTCAGAAATGCTTAACTTAATAATATCCCTATTTTAATAATGTAAATTATAAATATGAATTGTTTGAGTCGATATTTTAATTATAGGTTAAGGTTTAAGTTAATATATAATGCCATTTGGCATATCAAAAAAAGAGTAGTCTAAACGTTCTACCTTTTAGGGGTTTTCCGACCACTTTTTCCGTTTGATTTTGCCCGAAATCCAACGATGAATGGTTGGGATCTGCAGATTTGAGTGGCTAAGTTTGTATAATCTGAGTGCCACAGGGGTTTTTCAGCACGCTGAATCCATTTATGCATTCATAAAGGCAATTTCAACAACATAAAATAAAGATTTTTTCCAAATTTACATCGTCAGATTTCGACCAATTCCTGCCAGAAAACCCAAAAGGTAGAACGTTTAGCCAATGTCATTAAAAAAAGGTTCAATCTTTTAAAATTTGATTAGAATGCTAGTTTTAGTTTTAGTGTATGACATTGAGCCATGAATGATATTGATGATTATTTTAAGTCTTTGAATGCTATTGAAAAAGATTACGATCATCATCAATTCGTATAAACATGGTATCTTTGATTAGAGCGAAGGTTAGAATATCTCAAAGATTCAGGCTTGAAGCCCCTCGTATAATATTTAATTGCAGAGGAAGAATCGTACTTTGGAGGATTGCCCCTAAATTGGTGGAAAAACTATGCAATTCACGTTGGAGGACGTCAAATCAAACTGATATTTCTTGTCTTGTCATCATGCTGTGAATGCACCACCGAATTTTAATTGTAGAGGAAGAACCGTACAAAATATGCCACCGAACGTGACAAAGACATTACGTCAACGATTTTAAATGTGTTAACATGTGGCAATGTTTAATTCAAGTTTCAAGAGGTCTCCCCCTTAAAAGAACGCTTTCGGTGTAAACATGAACTTTTAGTAGGGGTAGGGTATATACACCTTGGTAGATTTTAACTTCGTGGAAGATGGATTTCTTATCCCACAAACAAGAAGGTGTCATACATCAATTTGGTGTCTATCTTGGTGATGGCCTTAAAATTAGATTATTATTAGGTATATTACCATTGCTTTATCTCAACCTTTAAGATTAGGCTTGATTTATTTTATTATTAACAATATTTTTATGTATTTCTATTCTTTTCAACTTCATTTATTTGTATTAGAGGCTTTCTATTTTTTTCAACTTCGTTTATTTGTATTAGAGGCTTGATGCATCCATTTGTGTTGTAAATACATCTCATCGTTATTCTCACTGCAATGAGATAATAAAGATATTTATTTGAGATCGTCGAGCATTAGACATCCACATTAAAAATTGATAACTTTTCATTGAGGTAAACTATTGAAGATAAAATATTTTGTTTAGCTATCAACATAAACAATATATATACATATTATTTTTATAAAAATAGTTAATTAAATAATAATAATCATATTTTAAGGTTACGACCAAGCCAGACACCAAATTGGTGTATGAGAACCCTTTGTTTGTGGGACAAGGAATCCCCTCCGCACAACAATTTGACTGCTAAAGTCTATGGACATATACATACCCTACCCCCCTCTGGATTTGAACTTGCGGCCTCTTAAGAGGAAACACATGTTCTTAATCATTAGGCCCACTACCATTACCAAATTTTCAAGTTGTAGTCCAAAATCACCTTCTATCATATGAAATTAATCATGTTTACATGTCACATATATAGTGAAAATCTCTACCTTATACCACTTCCAATATTTCCACCAAGTTTAAGGGTTTGTGGGCTCAGTGTGATAAACAAAGAATCAAGGAATAGTTCCTCAATATTGTCCAATATCACTTGGTTTGGGTTGGCTAGTCTAAACCTTTGCTTTTAGCATAGGCCATAGCACTCGATTTATTTCATAGTAGTAAAAAATGCTATCAACAAAGTTAATGCCTCTTCAAAAAATATTAAAGATCAAGAACCATGCATTAAGAACATGAGTGGGTTTAATGGTTAAGAACATGTGTTTCCTCCTAAGATGTCACAAGTTGAAATCCAGAGGGGGATAGGGTATGTATACCTCCGTAGACTTTACCAGTCAAATCCTTGGGCGGAAGGGGATCCCTTGTCCCACAAATAAGGCATACACCAATTTGATGTTTGTCTTGGTCGTGACCTTAAAAATTAAATATTTATTATTATTATTATTATTAAAATATTATTAACATATCACCTCTTTAGTGAAAGTCTCTGCCTTGTGCCACTTCCTATATTTCCACCAAGTTTAAGAAGTCGTCGCCCCAACATGATAACTAAAAAATTAAAAATTAGTGCCTTAATCTTATCCAATATCAATTAGTCTACATTGACTATATTAAATCTTATTTTTAACTCAACCTCCGACATACAATATCTTTCGTAGTAGTAAACATGTTATTGACAAAGTTGATGCCTATTCTAAAAATATTTAATGATCGAGAGCCATTAATTATTGGCTAAGGTCTTCCCTTCATTACTCGTTGAAAGAAAACCCAAATCAAAAGTCCAACCATTTTAAAACAAGTGTTGCATGGCAACATAGTCCCTACCAGTTAGGTTTTGAAGTTTGAAAATTTGAATATATTTAGTATATGCTCCTCCCTTCCACCCTCACTGCATAAGTATAATTGGTTCTTCTTCTTGGACTCTGTTTCTATTTTGATATTCTAATCTGGATTGTAGAGACTCATTGTTCTCACCATTCTTTCTCGTTTATATATTCTTCCAACTAGTGTGAGCTATGAAGCACTGTGTCCCTTTGTTTGGGCCATCACACCTCTTCATTTTAAATTAACAATAATCTTTATTATTATTCAAACATTGTCATGGAGGATTTTAATTTAGTGAGAGTGCTTTTCATAAATTGATCACAGATATGGATCAATTTCATTTTTAACTTGATCCCATGTCTCTTTATTTCATTCCCAATTTTCTTTGATAAGATCTAATCTTTTTTGTTAGCTCTCTAATGCATAGCATGTGAGCTATGATGAACGATTATCATGTTTTACTCTAGATCAACGGTTGATGTGACTTCGGGGCTTCAGACTTTGGGTAATCTTACATGTTCTTGGCTTCTTTTTGCCGTAGTGGTTAGTGTCGAAGTTGGCTGTTGCTACGAAAGGTGAGCCTTCATAGTTGACTTCGAGGCTTCGACCTTTGGGGCTAGTAAACTTCAGTCATCTATTGAGGAGGACACGTGGACCGTCGAAAGGTGAGCCTTCAAAGTCTCAACAAAACTACACAACATTCCTATCGAATGCCAAATTGGTGGAGTGACGTCACTGTTGACATGGCATTGACTGAGTGGCTACCACATGTCACCTAGATTCGTGACTTTTGTATACCTAAAGTGCCAACTAGACCTTGACATTTTTATGTGTTGAGCACAAAGAAGACAAGGTTCCCGAAGTCCCGACGACCTGAAGTAAATCTAGATCATCCATTAGTGAGGGTGTGTGTCAACAAATCAGCGGTAGTCCAGAAGTCTAGCTTTCCGGTGACTTTAGAGCATAGGCGCATGAGTGTTCAAGACTCTCGAAGCTCCAAAGAGTGGAGTAAATCCTAGCTGTCGACAGGTGAGGACACATGGCGCGAGATCTCACAGTTTAGGAGATCTGGGTCATTATTATGTAAAAGGAAGAAACTCTCAAAGCTTTGAAATCCCGGAGTGAAGCCTGGTCGTTGATTGAAATGCCACGTGTTAACAGATAAAGCACAGTTCAGGAGTGTGGCACTTTAGCAGAAGTGGGGTCATGGCATTGATGAGAGGAGAGATTCATGAAGTCTTAAAGGTCAGAGCCCATCTCATCCGTCCAATTGAGAGGGACACATGGACCAAAGGATCTTCCCCTTCGTTAGTTCAGAGTTCGGGGAGAAACAAGGTGTAGTGAACGAAGGATCTCCAAACGACTACACTTCAATTTCCTCCGGATTGCAAGATCTAGTGCCACATGTCCTCGCATGTCAACTATTAGGATTTACTCCACTCTTCGGAGCTTCGGGAGTCTTGAACATTCCATTCCTCTGTTCTCCCGGACTGTTGGTCTCCTCGACTCAACAATCCATTGACATGCTTCCTCCTCTAATCAACGGTCCATAATAATTTTGGACTTTGGAACTTTGGGAGTTTTGACTGTTTTGCAACTTATGCCTTGAATCCTTCAGAGTGCCAAGTCTCTGGACTTTAAGATCTGGTGCTGCATGTCCTCATGTTTATCAATGGTTAGGATTCACGCCTCGATTAGGGACTTCGAGAATTTCTAAACCAAATCATTTCATTTCCCAATTCCTCTAGAGTGCTGAGGCTCTGGGCCACGTGATCTGCTGCCACGTGTCTCCTCTCGATCAATGATGAGGATCTACTTTGGCACTTCGGAGCTTCAGGTGGCTTGCACACTTATGTGCCTAGGCTCCAATCCACCAGATAGTTGAACTTTCAGACCTTCTCCGATCTACTGACACGCGTCCCCGCTAATGGATGGTCTAGATCCACTTCGGATTCCCGGGACTAGAATGTTCGCTTCAGTGTTGACCTTCAATTACTTTTCCTTTCACTGGACATATTTTTTTTGCTCCTCAAAGTTATACATAGCAAAAGTAAAATAGTTATTTTTTATGGTATTTTAATTGCTTTTATTAAACATTATATTGGCTAATAGGTTGCACCTCTTATTGTGAAGCTATTTTTGCCCACTTTTACATATCCTAAGTTTAGAGCTGATTATATCAACATAATGTATGTTTACACTGTTGAAATTACTAAGATAACTGAGAGGGGGGGGTGAATCAGTTGTTATTATGCTTAAACAATTTTAACTCTATTAATACATTCTTAATCTTTCTTCAAGTAATGAGCATCAGTCACACATAAGGTGTACACAGAGACGGATTTTCACAAGGAAACCCATAAAGGGATAAAACCTCTTCTTCTTCGAAATGATAGGCAATCTTTTAAGTTCTGTACATCATCTATAATTGAGCACCAACTCAATGTGAGGCTGCTACCTTTGTTTTACAAGCTGCAACTTGTTTGAGAGCACTGACTCTCTTGTTTCTCTAGCACCCACTAGAAGGAAGCACCAACTCCCCTAATG
>ML818776.1:13565-60524 GCA_009831015.1 Picea engelmannii
GTTACATTGTTTACAATACAATATACATATAGGAGCCAGCGGCATCCAAAACCCTAACCCAATGACCTGGATTAGTCCAAAACCCTAATTCCTTAACCGAAAATAGAAAACCATCGGCAAAAAACCATGTGCCAAAAAACCACGTGCCAAAAAACCACCTAATATCATGTGGTCCCGGAAATATGTTGTCCCGGTAATATGTCGTCTCGGAAATATGTCGTCCCAGAAATATGTCGTCCCGAAAAAAAAAAATTCGGGGGCGCTGCCCTCGAACCCTCGAGCGGGGGGCTCCGCCCCCCTGCACCCCTCAAGGGGGGGCCTAGCGCCCCCCCCTCTAATCCCCCTGCGCACCGACGCAGATGCTCAGACACTACTACTCATGCAAAGAATATAACACATACCCAACACAAACAGAGGGGGCTTAGAGGCTGAAGTCCCTTCATGACTTGTCATGTTTAAGCTTACAGATCTACCTTTTGAATAAAAGGAACCCACTCTGATACCAATTGTTGAAATTAGTAAGACAACTTAGAGGGGGGGGGTGAATCAATTGTTATTATGCTTAAACAATTTTAAGTCTATTAATACATTCTTAATCTTTCTTCAAGTGATCATCAACATTATACAACATATGGACAATAAAAGTAATGAGCATGAGTCACACATAAGGTATACACAGAGACAGATTTTCACGAGGAAACCCATAAAAGGAGAAAACCTCTTCTTCTTCGAAATGATAGGCAGTCTTTTAAGTTCTGTACATCATCTATAATTGAGCACCAACTCAATGTGAGGCTGCTACCTCAACTTGTTTGAGAGCACCAACTCTCTTGTTTCTCTAGCACCCACTAGAAGGAAGCAACAACTCCCCCAATGTTCCAGCACCAACTGGATGGAAGCACCAACTTCCAATTACACAGGCTCCAACCTGTATAACATAGAACACTTGTTCTCCCTTGCACCACCCTGCCACCCTGGTTTCTCTAGCTGCAACCAGATGGAAGCTACAACTCCCTATGTTCAAGCTCCCACTTGAACCTCTGAGGACAATATTCCTCCCTAGCACCTCCCAACCACCCTGGAATATAAATGAATAATTAAACAACCAACTACACAGATAAATCGATTCTTACCACTTCTTCTCTGTTATGTAAATCTGGTCTTCTTCTAACTGTTTTGCAATTCTTCTCTTCCTTTGTTTGTTTTGCAATTCTACTCTGCTTCAACTTGTTCTGTCATTCTGCTTTGCTTCAAGTCTTTTCCTCATCTGTTACTCTTCTCTGAGTTTTATCTCACACTGCGAATATTTTCAGTCTCACACTATGCATCCTGTGATTTTCCCTTTCTTATAGTTTAATTCATTTTTTGTCCAGAACAACCAAGCACGCATAGTCTGTATCTTTTTCGTTTATGCACCACACCCATAGCAGTTACACTTTGCATCTTCTTAGGCAAAAGAAAAAAATCGTCTAAGAAACTGAAACGCCAACCGATAAGGAATCATGAATCAATTTTTCTAACTGATTTGTAACTGATGAATTAACTGTGAGAGAGAACAATAGCCTTCCGATCATATTCAAATTTATCTGCACCGTTGGATAAACTTTATTAATCTTGCCTTTAAATTGGGTTTCGACATTTCTGCAATCCTGTGGCCAAGTGTCTCGACACTTCATGTCACGATCTCCGAAACTCCGATACAGAGCTTTTCCGCGCTAGCTCCTTCCTCTATATGACCATGGCCATGACCAAGCGTTTAAGTATAAAGTGATTTTCATGAATTCACATTTCGTGAATCTAGAGATGAGGCATCTTGACTCTCCAAGTCGCGATCCCCGAAACCCCGAAATGGATCTTATCTGAACTGACTCCTTCCCTTCTCGTGACCACCAGTGGAGACCATAGGCTGTGCCAAAAGGTGCTTCATATTTCACGAGTTTATAAACTTCATCGAGTCTGATTGACGGTTGAAATCTCCATAGATCCGACGGTCCAGATCTTATCGCAATCTCGCATCTTGTGAGTTTCCACACCATGCTCCGTTGACTCCAAGTCAGCGACTTGTCCTATGATTCGATGATCCAGATCTGATTTTAATTCAATGGCTCAGATCATATCGCGATTTCTATGTTCTTGTGGTTATGTTTCTTTCCTCTCCAAGTCACGATTCGTGAAACTCCGAAATGGAGTCGGATCAACGATCCAGATCACACCTTGATCTGACGACTGTGATTAATTTGCGATTTCGGTGGTTATGTTTCTTGCTTCTCCAAGTCACGATAGGTGAAGCTCCGAGATCGAGCACAGATCAATGGTCCACGTTCTTGGTGATCCGACAGTCCTAATCTTTTCGTGATCTCGCATCTCGCTGTTCCTTAGATGGAGGTTCTCATCACTCCAAGTCGCGATAGGCGAGACTCCGAGATGGAGCTGGATCAACGATCCAGAACAAACCTCCATCTGACGGCTAAGATAGTTTCGCGATTTTGCATATCGCGAATTCAAAAGGTTAGGTAACCCCGTTCCTTTGACTTTCCAGCCAGCGACATGATGATCTTTTGCCACGTGTCTTACCTGATCATATTGCGATTTTGATGTTCTTGTGGTTATGTTTCTTTCCTCTCCAAGTCGCGATTCGTGAAACTCCGAAATGGAGTCGGATCAACGATCCAGATCACACCTTGATCTGACGACTGCGATTAATTCGCGATTTCGGTGGTTATGTTTCTTGCTTCTCCAAGTCATGATAGGTGAAGCTCCGAGATCAAGCTCATATCAATGGTCCACGTTCTTGGTGATTCGACAATCCTAATATTTTCGTGATCTCTCATATCGTTGTTCCTTAGATGGAGGTTCTCATCACTCCAAGTCGCGATAGGCGAGACTCCGAGATGGAGCTGGATCAACGATCCAGAACAAACCTCGATCTGATGGCTAAGATAGTTTCACGATTTTTCATATCGTGAATTAAAAAGGTTAGGTAACCCCGTTCCTTTGACTTTCCAGTCAGCGACATGATGATCTTTTGCCATGTGTCTTGCCTGAAGATGGACGGTCCTCCTTCTTTCGGGATTTTGTGAGCCCGCTTCTCCTTGCACTTTAATGAACGTGTAGGTTCTCCCTGATCCAACAATGGTCGGAACTTATGCTCAGATCTGACGCCTGAGATTTGTCCTCCTCTTCTGCATGTTCTTCTTGTCTACAATCAGATCTGATGGTCCTCCTTCTTTCGGGAATTAAAATGGGATCCAATGATTAGAAATGCTGCTTCTCCTCCCAAGCCTACTTTGTTCCGCTTACTCTGATTTTGCCATCGATGATCTGCCAACATTCCTCTGCACTATCTCTTCCGAGCTTATTCGAATCTTCTCTGCAACATCTTCTCACAATGCCCATCTTCATTGTTGTACTTGCCATCAATGACAAGCATACAAGCATGCACTGTCTGTTAAATATTTTCCAACATACATAGCCTAAGTTTCTAAGGTATATTAAATCTTCATTGACGCTCTTTTTTCAGGTCAATAAATAGAACCTTACAGAATGCATTTTTCCAAATATTTTATAATCTAAGTTTATAAAGGAGATGAAATGAAGTTCGGGAGGAATAACGTCGAGGATAGGGTGGAATGAAGCTCTGAAGAAAAAATTATCAAGGTTGGGGCAGAAGAACATTACACAATGTATAAACCTCAGGAGGGAGAGAGTTATAGGAGTTGTCGATTTGCAGAAAGAGCAGATCGTGACCGTACAAGGGTGGAGTCGGTGGAAACCTATGAAAACCGTCAAATGAATGGGAAGGATAGATTTGAACCGTCCAATTGAGAGAAAGGAGTAAATCGATAATCGATGAACAACAACCGTCAGATCTGGAAGTAGAGGAAGGAGGACCATCAGGTCAATGACTGATTAGGTCATGATTGTCGGATCACACTGAAGGCATATCAATGGTAGGGAGCCATTGCGGAAATGAAAGGCGGATTTAATTAGTGCGCAAGTCTTAGTTTCGCAATTGACACCAAGAGTCAATCGACACCTGCCAACAGATCGACGATTCATAGCAATCCCAACGCCAATGTGCATCTTCCATTGTGGAGACCGAGAGTAAAATTAACGTCCATAAGATTAGCAACCAAGGAGGTCGAGAATAAGGTTAAAGTTCAGGCTGTTCGAGGATCTCCAATCCACTATGGCCGTCGGATCTGGGGAAAGATGGATCTATGTTGTTCGTTAGAAAACAAGATGTAGGACGTGGTCATATCACCTGGACGCTGGAGAACAATAGAGAGCACGAGGAGATGAAAGAATAACACATGGATGGATTGAGCCAAGGTGACAACTCTCGGTCGAATGGAGAGAAAACAGAAGATCCTTCGGGCTGGTTGAGAAGAAAAGAACAATTCATTTGTTATAACCATGTGGTCATGGGGAATGGTCCCATGGGAAAAGGGCCAACCACTGAAGCGAATGAAATCATGACAGAGTGAAAGGATTTGATCCTGTTAGTGATCAAACATAGTAAGGAAAGAACAGATTCAATCCCCCTTTTGTATATTATTGTAAGCCTTAGAGGCATAGTGGGGGCTGGAAAAACATAGAAGATCAGGCTAGACATTGAGCACGAGGCCAGCTGAATAAAGGGTTAGGCCATAGAGAGCAAAGGAGGGTCTGCGAGCATGTGTAAGTATATGCAAACCTATGTATATGAATGAAAGGAACAAATACTTCGCTTGAGTATTCTAGAAGTCTTTGTATTCGATCTGTTTGTTTGCACATTGTATGTCTCTGAGAGAAGAAAATATATCTCTGTCTCAGAGTTGAGGAATTTGTATATGTTAGAGTGTGTGATTGCAGGTTCATGATTGTAGGTGCAGAGTTTTTGTTGTAGAGTCATGAATGAGAGCATTGTAGAGGATATCTGACACAACTCCGTGTTCTAAACAAGATCAATAGAGAATGTTATTGTAGTGATAATCGATCACAAGAAGGATTGATGATCCTACTGAACGATGGAGGTGAAATTTTTCATAATAGAGCAGGAGGAGGGTTTTAGCGATCACTGATTAAGACCCAGGAACCGTCATATCACCCACCAACGAACAACAACCGCTAGATAACAATCATCCAGGGAAGACACAGTAGCCGTTGGATCACCCAACTAAGATCGTTGTAGACTGTCGGATTGCGTCAAAAGAGTAGATCAATAACCAATGAATAACAACCGTAAGATCTGGAGGCAGAGGAAGGAGGACCGTCAGGTCAATGGCTGATTAAGTCGTGACCATCGGATCGCGCATGAGACAAATATACATTGGGGATGCATTGCAGAGATCGGAGGGTGAATTAAGGATTACACAGTTTCAAGTTCCACAATCCACCATGACCATTGATCGCCACCCGTCAATAGATCAACGAATCACAACAAATCTCTTCGCCAGCGTGCAACTTCCGTTGCGGAAATCAGGAGCACTTATAAACCATGCGCTACTTGAGGTTCCACAATAATCCACGACTGTCGATATCCATGCCAACATAAATCACAACCGTCGATCTTACAACAGAGGTTAACGCTAGGGAATAGGGCCTAGATCACAACTCTCGGTCGCATGGAGAGAGGATAGAGACCCTTCAGCTTGTTGAGTGGACAGAGTTAACGCCTTTGTGTTGATCGCCTGGTCACGGGGACTAGTTTTATGGATGAATATAACAGAGTTCAACACTCTGTGTTTGAGCTGAAGGTCACGGGGACTGGTCCTATGGTAAGCAGGGCCAACAACTGAAGCGAATAAAATAGTGAAAGAATGAAGAACATAGTTCAATCCTGTTAGTGATCGAATTGAATCAGTGAAAGAGAAAAATCAAGCCTGGACAACCTTTTGTGGTTTTAGAGCACTCTTAGGAAAAATCGAGTGCATAACTATGGGTAAAGCACGGGAGGTGCATCAACAAGCCAAGATCGTTCATATAACGAAAGATCAAATATCAACCGTCTGATCTACTTCGGTGAAATGTACTTTGGAAGGTTGAAAGATTGCAGAGGCTGGAAGTCCCGAAGGACGAAGTTTCAAACTAATGACAATCATCTATCTCATCTTTGCAAATAAAATGTGACTGTTGATTTTGACAACTGATCAAGCATTCATTTGGCTTAGCACCTAGTCACCACTTGTGGTCATATGGAATAAAGGTCCCGAAGAGTTTCTGTGCGAAAT
The DNA here is from genome assembly GCA_009831015.1 of Picea engelmannii. Lineage (NCBI taxonomy): Eukaryota > Viridiplantae > Streptophyta > Pinopsida > Pinales > Pinaceae > Picea > Picea engelmannii. The sequence continues at coordinate 19,778 of ML818776.1, forward strand.
TTAACACACATAATGAGAAATTTATCTCGGTCGAGAAGGAATGTCAAGAACAAGTAAGATTACCCAAAGCCCGAAGCCTGAAGTCACGTAAACCATTGATCTGGAGTAAAACATGGGAATCGTTAGATCAGGAGATGATCAACTTCAGCACTGACCAATTCGACGGAAAAGGGTTCAGAACATGTAAGTTCACTCGAAGACCAAATCTCCGAAGTCACGAAGTAAGACATGTGACACACACATTGAGAGCCCATGTCAACATAGTCCACATCGGCAAGGACACATGGCTCAATCAGATGGTGACAAGTGTTAAGGTCCAGTTGGTAATTTAGGTATACATAAATCACAAATCTATTTGACATGTGGAAACCACTCAGTAAGTGTCGTGTCAACAATGACATCAACAACTACGTCACTTTGGGAGTATGTTCTTCGGGGAAAACCAGTTTTTGCCAGCAACAACTACCTGAAGCACCAAAGGCTAAAGTCAATGCTAATCGTTGATCTAAGATCATCAAGAGCGGTTAAAAGATCTGAAGCCTGGAGTGCAGAGCCAATTAGGGATGTTGATCCGTGAGAGCATAGGAGTCGTCAGATCACCAATTTCGGCATTCGACACTCCGCGTGTGTTGTGTGTGTTAGCACTCGATGTCTCTCGAAGGGCGGGGTCTCGAAGTAAATCCCAGTCGTTGAAGGATGAGGAGTTGTGGAATGTTGATCCTTGTTTGTCACTCGATGCTCAACCATTTCGACATCGGGAGATACAAGGGGTCATGTTCTGTGGATGCCCAAATCTCCCGAAGCCCGAAAAGGAGAAATATGAACCATCCATCCGTCAGAGTGTGAGGTCTATCCATTTATTACTTGGGAAGATTCCCTGATTCAATGATCCGAGAGATTTGTGGAAATTTGTCGTGGCAAGATCATCGAAGCCCGAAGTTTGATGAAAGCATGAACCGTCGATCAAGGGAGGAGACACCAGGTGTCCGATTAACTATTTCAATGTTTGACACTTTACGAGTGTTATGTGTTGGTGTGGCCAGAAATCGTCGAAGCCTAAAAACTTATGAATCAATGCCTATTGGATAGTGCTTGGTTTTGAGCCCTTGGTTATATGAGGGTTTCCGCTAGAGGTAAAGGGGATTAGTGCCCAAAATTTGTTTTAAAAGGAAAAGGGGATCAGTGTGATTAACACACATAATGAGAAATTTATCTTGGTTGAGAAGGAACGTCAAGAACAGGTAAGATTACCCGAAGGCCGAAATCACATCAATTGTTGATCTGGAGTAAAAAATGGGAATCGTCAGATCAGGAGACAATCAACTTTGGCGCTGACCACTTCAATAGAAAAGGCTTAAGAACATGTAAGTTCACCCAAAGGTCGAAGCTCCAAAGTCACGAAGTAAGACACGTGGCACACATTTAGAGCCCATGTCATAATAGTCCATGTCAACAAGGACACATGGCTTATTGAGATGGTTACAAGTGTCAAGATCCAGTTGGTACTTTAGGTATATGTAAGTCACGAATCTAGGTGACACGTGGAAACCACCCAACTAGTGCAATGTCAACAATGACGTCGACAACTATGTCACTCCGGGAGTATGTTCTTTGGGGAAAACCAATTTTTACCACTAGCAACTGCCTGAAGCACCGAAGGCTGGAGTCAATGATGATCATTGATCTAAGATCATCAAGAATCATTCTTGATCGTTGATCAAGCATGGGTAAGGGATGAGGACAAGAGCCATTCATAGTCATTGATCTGAGATACAAATCAATGAATAAATCCTAGCCATCCATCTCAACGATTGATTAAGTCATAGTCGTTGGATTAAGCCAATGGAAGGATACTGTAAGGATTGAAGCTAGACCATTTATCTGGTTATGAGAATCATGCTAACCATCAGATCAACCATTGTGAGAGGAAACCACTTTGGGAGGTTCAAATTCTGGATGATTGAAGGCTTGTTAAGGAGAAATCACCCGAAGGCTGAAGTCACGAACTAACACTGGTTGATGATTTCCTCCTCCAGGAAATCAATGACCACGATGAACTCCGAGGTTCCAAACTTTGGGAGACCTAGATCCTCCAACTTACTATCCCTCCAAATGTCGAATTTGCGAAGGGTCTATTGGCTTGCCACATGTCTACTTAGATCAATGGCCAGGATTGAATTCCAACCTCTGGGCCTTCATAATTCTTTCACTCTCGAATATCCACTCCTGATCTCCTTCAGAGTGCTTGTCCACCAAAATACATGATCTACTGACACATGTCCTTGGGAAATGGATGACCACGATTGGCTTCAGCCTTCGAGACCCTTGATGCCTCCACACTCCAAATCTCCCAAACACGTGAAGTCCGAAGGACTTCACCAATTAACTCTTGTGCAACTCCTCTAGATCTGACGACTGTCCACTCTTCTGTGATTTCCTGAATAGATCTCGTCCATTGGTTTCCAGTCTTCGATGAATCTTCCTCCCTTTGAGATTTTTGAACCTATTTCTCTCGAGCTTCAAGATTCGAAGGGGTTCGAACCCTGTCGCATGCCTTGCACTGTTTCTCCAACTTTAAGTCTCGAAGGACTTTCTGTGTGTGTTCCTTGCACTTTCCTTCCTTAGAAAGTTTCAATACTTTTTATCGGTGTCGACCCTATGCACTCCTTGCACAAGTATTTCACAAAGATCTTATACTCGAAAGAGTATATATGCACACCTTGCACTCTCTCTATGAAAGTTCCCTCTATCTCTCCCGAGCTTCAGAGTCCTGTCAATGACTCCCAGTCTGTGCACTCTTTGCATGGGAACTGTGTGCTCCTTGACAAAATGTTTCAGAAGAGAAACAATTGAAACTTATACATATCTTAAATATTCATTCATATAAACATGAAACACATACATAGGAATGCAAAACACAGTAAACATAACCTGATTCAATCAATTAGCTCAGAGATAGTAAACCCAAGCATTTGAAGCAATCCTCTTCTTTTATATTCAAACAAAGAGTATATACACAAAGTTATTACAATATTCTCCTCTTCTCGTCGCAACAACCCAACAACAACAACAAAAAATGGGCATGTAATACAATTTATATACATGAAGGGGATTCTTGAGCCTTCCCTCCTAACTACCTATTGCTATCACATCAAATTCAAAACATCCTACTCCTAGGCTAGCTATGAATTCATAAGCATTTAAAATATGGATAAGGATCAATGCTCAACATCTGTACAATCCTTCCACACATTAAAGAAATTGCAAGCCGCTAGGATCTTTGGGAATGGCTTCAGCCTCCAAACATTTAGAGGTCATTAATTACATCCTTTTCATAATTTCAAAATTCAAAAAGGCATTTCCTGCTTTGGGAATCCAAATAAACTCCTAAGTACGTGCTAGATGATGTGATGTCCTCCAGCCTAGCTTCCTTTCAACGATGATGGAGATGCTCTTGCATCATGTTCCTTTTGTAGATCGACTATATCTCCTGCTGTTTGGTTTTGCTGAGAGTGTGTCTGTAAATATTGATGCATAGAATGTAAAACTTGTGATTTTGAATTCACTTGGTAGTTAGGATGTGATTGCCATGTCAATGGAAATTGCTGGGCTTGTGGAGGCTAATGTTGATGCAAATATTGATGATTGTTTTGGATTGGCTAAAAGAAACAGAGCAAATTGGTAAAATGATATAAATTGCTAAACTGACACCTATGCCAAACATTGTAGATGGAGTAACAGGTAGCCTAGCAACGTGTTGTGCCTATGCCAAAACTGAAGCATATTGTGCATGGAATAATCCTAAAACAGGTCTATGGTAACAATTTTCTTTGAAGGCAATCTCTATTTCATTATTGGTGCTAGCTTGTGAGTCACATTGGAATTTGTGATGTAGAGGAAATATGTGAATAACATCTTGTTGGACATAAGTTGCAAAAATTTATGCATATTTTGATTGGGTAGAATGAATAGAAATAGAACATATAAATTTTGGACATAAGTCATAAAACACCTTTTGTTTTTGGTTCAACCAATATGCAATATGACATTGTCCTCATTTAATGTGAATTTTCTATGCATGCAAAAGTCACGTAGCATGTAGACAGTGTTCGCCTTTTTCTGTAAGTATATTTCATATGGCAATTCCATCAAGCTAGGAAGCACATCTTGTAATACAGGTTGTCTAATTGTACAATGTACAATTGTGTTGTTGAGGGTTCAGGTAACAATGTTGAGGCAATGTCTATATATGTAAGGGCATTTCTAACTGCAACACAGACAATCAATTGTGCCATCATTTATGAACGCAGAGGCATAAGCAAGAGAGTTACATCTGGCACATACATGCTCAAAGGGGGTCGAGTATGCATTCACTATTGCCAAAACATCCTCAACCTGCATACATGAGCATAGTAGTTAATATATCAAATAATATAATATATATGTATACAACAAAAAATGTGTGCGTAAATTTTTAAAGGTAAATTTTATGTGTAGATTGTCGTATATGTATACATACAACAGTGGTGGAGGTAGTTAGTTTCTTGAGATTCTGTAGTATGTATGTTCACAATTCTGTTACAAATGTTGCTTGGGTTGTGCGAAAGATCATTTCTTTCACATCTATTTTCTTCATTATATTTTTGAAGAGAATTATTGGAAATTGCCCTTTCTGCAATTGTTGTTCCATTGAGGAAAAAAAATGTGCAAGGTGTCAAACAATTGTAGCTGCAACGTGAAACAGTTTAATACTTGCATAAGATGATTGCGATATATCAGTATGTGAAATTAAAGGACAAAACTAGGTATGGATAATCGTATCGTTGCCTTGTCGTTGTCCGTATTGCCATATTTTATATGGAGAATGTGTTGTGAGCCAACTTTTCTTGTGAGTGTGACAACTGCACCAATGGTTTCGATTGGGTAAATGTATTTGTTGTCTGCAAATCGGCTAATCATTGTGTCCGGTATGAAATGATAGTCCGAGTAGACTGCTAGAACTTTTTCCACAACACGTGTTTCATTAAGCGATATAATCTGATCACAATCACCGCAGTCATATACTGTTTTTTGCAATATATTAAAATTTGTAATGAAGATCCCATTACCAGGATCTTCTTTGCATGTTTCTGGACAAATTGTGCAGGGATAGTCAGTGTGACTGTCATCACGGCTTCGTTGTCTGTCATGTCAGCACACACAATGCGTCTAGTTTTGTTTTCCTTGTCTAAATAGGTGTTGTACATGACCATTATGTCTCCGATGAACACTTGTCTAGTTTGACGACTATTCAAGTCTTCTATTGATAGTACACTGGGTGGTGTAACTCTAGGCCTGGTGACATTTTTTGAACAAAAAAAGTAAAGTGAAGGGAAGATTGTATCCCTATTTGTTTTTTTTTTTTTTGCATGGATGTACAAGTAGATGCAGAAGCTGGATGAATTATGTTGGTTAGAGTTTTGTAAGCATACCTCTTAACTTGGTGAGCTTGCACTGTGACAGGCGCCTCACTTGTGCTTGTTGATGCTTCTTGTGAACTAAAAAGCAAGTGTTGTAGATGACATCAACATATTTACCATGGAATAGATGACTAAATAACTAAGGATTTTTGTTTTCTAAATGTAGTAGGAGCATAAATTATGCATCTTTACCTTTGGGCTTGTCGTTCTACTGACGTCTGCGATGATTGACTACTCATGCTTATGTCGCTTGTCCAACTTTTTCTAATGTAAACATGTGTACATTGAATATGTAAAAAGAAACTTAATTTACAATATATTATATATTTCTTTCACATTGTGGGGAAAGAAAATGTTGAGACACTATGGTAGAGGTGAGAGATGTACATCATAACAGGATACGAGAACATATATGGAATGTAAAGTGATAATAACTAAGCACACAAATTATATGTTGTTCACAATCATTATGAATGTACATTAAGCACATGCATTGCTCTACTGTGGGTGTACCTTTTGGAAGATTGTAGTTCAACTTCCTCTGCTGTGACACATAAGACTTCATCTGCTTGTTCAAATAGTCTATTTGTTTCAATGTAGCAGTGCAGAAAATATAGTGCACATGAAGGTAAGTTGGTATGTAGGAATATATGTAGTATCTACATATAATAAATGAGCTACAAAACAGTAGAATAAAAAATACATACAATAAAATAAGGGTAGAAACATGCACCTTCGTATGTCTTCTTCTACATTGTTGGTTAATACTTTTTCTTCCTGTCCAATTATTTTGCTTCTTTCAATGTAGAAGTGTAGAAAATACAATCGACACATAGGTAAGTTGGTATGTAGGAAGATATATTGGAACACAGTAAATGAGATACAAAGTAATGGACTAGAAAATAAGGATAGAAGCATGCACCTTTGTATGTCTTCTTCTACATTTATGGTTAAGGTTTCTTCCTCGTGTCCAGTTATTCTATTTGTTTCAATATGCGAATGCACATAATACAATGGACATGAAGGTCAGTTGGTATGTAGGGAAAAAAAGGAATATGTACATAGAGCAAACGAGATTCAAAGGAATAGAGTAAGAGATAGAGTTAGAAGCATGTACCTTTTTTTTTCTTCATCCATGTTTGTGGTTACATTGAGTTTTTTCTGTCCAAAATCTATTACAGAGCAGAAAATATTAAGAAATCGGATGGTGGCATTTGAATGATTTCTTTTTGTGCGACAAGGTATCCAAATATGATTTCAGACATGGAAATATGGATTTGTAATATGGTTGATGTATATTTCATAATTCAAGTACAAGACAAATTGTATTGTGGTCAGACCAGTATGTGTCTAAGATAAAGACTTTGTATTGTTTGGTTCTGTGCAACAAAGTATCCATATATGCTTTGAGACATGGAAGTATGATTTTTTAATATGGTTGATGTACATCTCATAATTCAAGTACAAGACAAATTGTATTGTGGTCAGACCAATATGTGTCTAAGATAAAGACTTTATATTGTGCAATGGGGACATTTGACCATACATGGTCAATAAGTGGGTTTTGTACATGGTTTATCTTATCCAAAAGAAAGTGGAGATTGTAATTGCACATGTACTTTTCCAATTTTTTGTTATGGCATTGTTTTGTAGCATGTCAACATTGAAGTATCCTAGAATGATAATGCTTTAATTCATATGTAAATGGTGTAATGATTTTGAAAGAACTGTTACTATGTTGGTAAATGTTGCATTTGGGGTGGCATAGAGATTCAATATTGCAATTTGCGATTCATGAAAAATTACTCTTGCTGGTACCATTTCAACATTTTGTTCTTCAAAATGCATATGGTCCAAAATTGCTTTTTCACTAATATCATCACTCCATGTGTAATGTAACTTGATATGTAGTTGAAATTTGGAAATTGTGTGTTTTGCATGCATAATGTCATGTATGTTTCTTGTAAGAATAGAACATTAGATTGAATTGTGTCACAATAATTGAGTATATCATTCATATGTGCATTCAGGTTGCGCATGTTAAGTGAGAGAATCGATACAGTTGAGTTTGTTTGTATGGATTGGTAATCATATTCTATATGCCATTTTGCACTAGTCTAAAGGCATTGCATCTTAGTATCGACTTTATGTTTGAACTTGAAGTTATCTTTTGTAAGAGCACTTAGAAAATACAAGGACTCTATGTTTCTGACACAGGACAAAGCCATGTATACAAGTCCATGTATTCGTATTACAGCAGGGTCGAAGGAAACACTATCAAGTGTTAGGCCTTGTGATTCGTGAATTGTGAGTGCACATGCAAGTTGAATTGAAAATTGCTTTCGAATATTTAGCTAACCTGTCTTTGCTGATGTTGATATCGATTTTGATATTCAAAATACATGTGTCCAATTGCGCGAAGTGTTTGAATTATATAGATATGCTAACTTGTTGGCTTGTCAGTGCCCAATATGTGGGTCATGGAACTTAATCGAGAGTACATCAACTTTATTCTTTGTTGGTATATTCTTTGAGTATCCCATCCACACCATTGACAAGGCCATATTGAGAGTCATAGTTGTAGGCATACATTTCAACTAGCATGCCTAATTTTAGGAAAAGTTGCAAAGGCAAAGTGGTTGTATGTTGATGACACAGTACATTGCCAAGGTTGTCCTCTTCCAGGTCAATTGCATTGACGATGATATCATCGCCAGGAATGAGCAATAACATGTACTTGTTATGCATTGCAACATCCTTGTTCTTGTATAATAGGTAAGGGAATGTCGGTTCTGTCGGTGCTAGTCGCATGCAACTTGAATTGATATATGCCAAGTCATCACATGTTTGTTTGTTTGTTTGAATTCTATTTAGAATTGCAATAATTCTTTCATTTGTTTGGCGCATTGTAGTATGCAGTTCAAAGCGTTTTATGTTGTCTTTCAAAAAGTCACGTGGCGTTGTTTGCATGTTGATCGTGGGCTGTTCAAATATAAAAGAATCTTGTATGGGTTGTGCTTGGTAAAGATTCCCACTGAATACCATATCAATGTTCCCAAAGTATTTGGTCTGGACATGTTTTATGTTTCTTAGCCGATTGTCAATGGAATATAAGAAGCAACTTCCAATCAAGGAGGCTTCATCTATGAAGACAATCTGTAGTTCGTCATAAAGCTTTGACAAGGTATCTAGCATTTCTTTGCTGAGTGGAAGAAAATGTGACTTGTTAAAAGGCACCAACAATGCAGAGTGGATTATATTTCCACCTACATTATATACAACTTTTCCTGTATATGCAAATATCAGTCCCTTTGGTTTTAGAGGGTCACTCATAGTGTTTGAATCATAGATTTGTATAAGCATTTGGAATAGTGCTTTCGATGTGAATGTCTTGCATGTTCCCGCGCCGCCTGTAAGGAACAAGTGCACAAGAGTGTGTATGTCTAAGGGTTTCTTCATTGCAATATCCTTTAGGATTGCCTGCTACTCTCGATTCAACAACCGTCTAATTCTGTAGTATTCTTCATTTTTTATATAGAAAGGATGGTCTGTTACTTTAAACCCGAGATTGATACATTTTTCAGAGGCAGGATCTCGAGGATAAGGCAAATATGCTTCCAAATTATAGGCTTCATGGTTAGTTTTAGTTGTTTTATGCTTGGTTGATGTGTCATCAATATTTACAGGGTTTTCTGGTTCCTCAAGTGCACTTTCTAAATCACCCCATGTTGGGTTGATGTTGTAAGTAAACCTAGCCGCATTGGTTTGTAATGTAGTCTCATAAAAAGTATATGCAACTTCCCATGTAGGCAAGTTATGTTTTAGTGTTTTTTCACTTTGATCGAATAGAACGTACAACAATAGTTTCTCTCTGCAAAAGTTTTGTTGTATTTGAAAAAGCATATTACATTTGGTTTTTTTCTTTTTGATATCTGTGCACCATTTTTTTTGTAATGCGATACAAACTATGCAAGGAAGATATGCTTAATGGTAGGTGGACGTTGGAGGTAGTAATGAATAATAGAGTGACATATCATGTCCTTTGAATTATCAGGCTCTTATTTCAGTAGGACTGGTGGCTTAAGCATGAATGTGCACATGTCGGATGGAGATGTGTTTATGAAAACACATTTCCTTGAGCTACAATTCAAAGGCAGGGAAAGTGCAATGTGCACTGCTTGCTGAGCAGACATTTGTTGAAGATTAAGAAATGTATTTCCAAGTGTAGTATCATTTGCATAGCATCAATTCAAATTTTTTCATGTTCTCTGCATATTCTCCTGAATTCATTTGTCACAGATTTGTCAACCTTCATCATGTACGAGGTACAATATGATGCTACAACATATGAATTGAGGACATACTGCACGTATCTATTTGCATTCCACATATTTGGCATGTCCTTGGAGAAACCATTGTTCCAAATATGCGAAGGTTTTCGTTTTAGGAAAATTGTTGGTTGCTTAAGTGTAGATTGTATAACTTGGATGTACTCATCTTTAGTTAGATTTAGTTGCAACAAGAAGTCTTCGAAGATCATTAAGTCATCAAAGTCTCCTTGTTCTAGAAGTGTGAACAAAGATTTTGATTTCTCAATTAGAACGTTGTCCTCCAAAGTAATTGGTTCAATAATTCTTGTCGTTCTCATCGACGACATAGGGAAGTTGTATTTGCAATGTGATTTTTTTCGTTTTCTACAACTTCTTGTATGGTAATGTCTATGAACTTTGGCAAGTTCTAGATCCAAATGATCTGTGTTGCATGTTATGTATTTGTCCAGAAACTGTTCGATTTGTGAGTTGTTGTCAGTTCCATATATCAGTGCATCTTTTATCCATATTAGTGTGTGTTCGTGTTCACTACCTTTACTTTGGAACTCAACAACAAAATAGTAGTTCGATATTCTTCTGAAGAAAGTTTCTTCATTACATATCAATTGTCTCAAAGCATTTACTCTATGTCTGTAGTAACAAGTACATGTCACTGGGTCTTTTCTTATGAGGTAGTCAATGCCATCATTTTCCAACGTTTCAATTTTTTTTTCCTTTTTCTGTTCCTGTATAATGTAGACATCGTAGTCACCAATGCATTCCAACGATGCTCTACACTTGTAAATGTGATGAGAAAGGTTGGAGGTCCCAACTATCAGATCATTGCATATATAGTTTTCTTGTTTTGTTGCAAGTAGTCAGGGGATATGTGAATGTTTTTGAAATGTATGTATCCAATATAAGATTTTAGGATTTTCTCCAGATTTGCTTTGTACTTGACATCTCTGGCAAATATATTTCTTCCTTGTAGCTAACCTTTTCTTATTCACACCCATATGCAAGAGAGCACTTTCTCAATTATTATGTGCATTGTTTTGAAAAACAAATTTGTTGTGTGATAGGAGAAGTCACCGCTTGAATGTAGTAGTTCCCGTCGCACTATTTTTCAGTAACTGAATCGTTCCGTGATGTCATTGCCACATGAGTCTCCATAGAACAGTGTTGGGAAGTTAATTTCCTCTACGAATTTTTCCTTGAATATCCCAAGTGGACATTGTCCTTCAACATGTGCGATTTCGACGATCTTGTCTTGCAAGTCATGAATGCATTGCGACCCAGTGAATCCATGTATCAATGTTTCAGTAGGTCTTTCATTCTATGATTAATCGTCTGTATCAATTTCACTAGTAGTGGAAAAAGATTGTGCATAGTTCTCATTACCTTGTTCAAGAGCATGGTTCCAGTCCTCATTTATAAAGATGTTTTCCACCTTCTATAGTGTTCTGGAACATAATTCTTTCAACACTTTCATGATAATGTGCACATGCACTCTACCTGTTTGGTATGCATTCTTGTATTGCAGACATCTTTTGAGAGATGCAACAATTGTCATTGTTTCGTTCATGAATTGTGGCAGCGCTTTTTGCACAACATCTAGTCGGATAGACACGTTGATAATTGATCATGTTAATCCCATTTGGGATCGTTTATAGCCCATGGTATGATTTGTGCAAATGTAGTTCATAGAGACACAAGCCTCTCCTCAAGTTCTGTAAGTGTACTTACATATGGTAGCGATGTGTCACATCTGATTTGGTCAGGCGTTGCAAACTGTGGCATTTTTCCATTTTGAAGTGACCTCTTGCATGGGAGACATATTTTGTTAGTGGAGAATTTTTTGTCATTTAATGTCAAGCTGGCGTATTCTTTTTGCAAGTCAGGGGCGAAACACTTAATGTTCTTTGCAAAATTCAATTCCTCACAAATTGCACATGCAATGCTAGGGGTGTCTTCAATTTTCTTTGCATATCTTTTTACTAGACAAGAATCTGTAGCAATTGTTTGTTGGTTTTCAATGTTGGCATTGCACAGTGTTTGCTTCAATCTATGATATGTGATTTCCCCCCCTCGTTCAATATCATGACCACTTTGGGATATGTATTTGCACTTGTTTCTTTCACGCATGTGTTTTTTCAACATGTGGTAAGTTAGCTTATGGTTGTCACTTGAAACTGGTCTCACTTGTGGACAGGCCAGGTCAAAGCTGGAACCGACATGTGTTAAGAGCACAACTTCCTCAACATATTGATGATTCAAATCAAGATGGTCTTTGTCACCGACCATTTGATGTTTGTTTTCAGTAGGAAGTTTGTGAATGCCTTCGTGTTGTGCACGCACAAACTTTTTCATGTTGTAATATGTGAGTTTGTGTTGCTCGCTTGGGCTCTCTATCACCTCATGATGATCGATCGTACATTTTAGATGTTTAGAAGGAGGTGAACTAATGTATTCATGTCTTGCACGTATGACCTTTTTCAAGTTGTGATAAGTTAGTCTACGGTTTTTACTTAAGCTCTCTACGACTTGATGACATCTGGGATGAGTTTCATCATGACTAGATAGCATGCAACACTTATGTAGACTCGATGCGGTTTGGTTCGCATTAACATTGAATCTTGAATTGAAATTATTTCTTATCAAAGGTTGATAGTGGATGTGTGGAATGTCTGTTTTGAATGATATGATGTCAATTGTTTTATCGTAGTTTGACTCAATAGAGTGGAAATGGAGAGAACCATCTGCAAGGGTTGACCATAATTGGATATTTACTCTGAATATGATAGATTTCCACTGTAAACAAAATGCCCCGCCTTCTATATTTCCTTTTTCATATGGCATTGCCATGTTTATAAGATATTGTTTCCAACTTCCAAGTGTTGGCATACTTTGTATGAGATCAGTTGGAATGTGTTGATGCAAGCATGCGAGTGCATGTTGACTGCCACTTATAATCGCATTGCAGAAGGATTGCACAATGTAAAGGTGAAATGAGTGGACATCAAACTCCGTTGCTACCAAATGGCAAATTGGATTGAACAAACTATCTCCACAATTCGATGTAATAGTTGTTGCTATGTCTAATCCATGAGAGCACATGTTATGCATAATTCGGTTGCAATGTGATTGAAGGTCTTCACAAGTGAGGGACAAGTAAATATTAGATCCTCCAAGACTACATATAGATAATTTTTTATAGAGCAGTGGTTCACAATGACCACTGAGAGGATTGGCATCATGGAACAAGATGCAATATGGATCTCTAGATGCAGTTTTGTTGAATAATAGGTATCTCATCTTTCTTGTTAATGAAAAAATTCCAATTGATATATTTAGCAACTTAGATAGCCATCGTATACAAAATGTATCTCCCCAAAGTCCTCTCTCATGTGGATGTAGGGTTGCATATGCAAATAATCACATCTTTGAAAGATACGTACTGACATCATGAATCCCATGCAATTGATAAAGAAAATCAGATGCCAATTTGTATTGATATGACTCTAATGCCTCAAGGTTGCCATTGTCTAAAATTTCCAAGAAATGATCTATCAGTCCATTGCGTAGCTCAGTCGAGGAATATTAGAAGTGCAATAGGACTTGAAATGCGTCAAAGAGGCAATCTCCTGTACTATATGAAAATGCATCTAATCTGAAAAGGTCATTGTTACACAGTACTTGGTCAATGCTGTCATGTACAGTGAAGGATGCATCTATTTGATAGCACTCATCATCTATTACTTCTTCCATCGTTTAAATTATGATTTTCGAGATGTTTCCTAGTTATGTGCAGACAATATGCAAATAGAAAAAAAGATAAGTATAAGTTCGTGAGTGCACACCCAATTTGTTGTGTCTTCTTCAACCTTATTTTCCCCAACTTCAGTACTCCATACGCGTTGTAGCATATGACAAAGAAGCAAAGCAATAGTTAGTGTTTGAGTGTATATAAGAGATAATGGAAAACAAACAATATTATAAACCAACATCTTGTTCAATATAAAGATTGAAATACGTAAAAAGTCCAAACTTTCCAATGTAAGTTCATAATACAAAATCTACATAGATATTGGATTGTCATTGTTTGCAGAGTTTACATGATGTCAATTCGTTTACACGACAACAATGACAGTCCATATAGAGTGTACAAATAACACCAACTACTTATATTGAAATGAGAAAATATTACTGCTTAGGATGACATTTCATTAAAGCTTTTGTAGGTAGCTAAGATAGTGCATGTAGATGAAGACCTAAGAGGGGAAGGGAAGAAGAGTGGATCACTATATATATTTCATCATTACAAGAAAGAAACTAAACCATTATATATGCATCAAATTTAAAACAATATCAATTTAGAGTTGATGAAGTTTGAATTGGCTAACTCATGTACATATTTTCTGAATGAATACAAGCAAGGAGGTTTGATTCCAAACGTATGGTGTTGTGCATTTATGAGTTTATTTGAATACATGTTATATGTCTTTATGTTTTATGTGTCTAAATATGCATTTCATGGTTAAGTGCGAGAACCTTTGATATTTCATAAGTTTCAATTGTTTCTCTTCTGGGATCTCTAGTGCAAGGAGTGCACAATGCCCGCAAGGAGTGCGAAGGCTGAGTCAAGATTGACTCAGAAGCCCAGAAGAGGTAGCGTGAAACTTTGCAGAGGGAAACGTAAGGAGTGCATGGGGATATTTTTGGAAAATCTCTAAGTCCGAAGCCATTCAGAGGTTCAGAGGACACAAGGAGTGCGTCAGGTGTCTGAAGCACCTCAAGGGACAAAGCTCAGAAGAAATAGCAACCGAAATCCTCAAGAGGGAAAATTTTTATTAGTTTTAAAGGTCGAACGGACAAGATCCGTTCGGAAGGATCCAAAGTCTCTCGTGACCATCAGATTTGGAGAAATAATGTAGGGTTTAACTCTCCAAGTCTTTAAGACTTTGCGAGTTCGACATAAATTGTGTGTTGGACGCAAAGGAGACGAAACTCCTGGAGTTCCGAAGTCCGTAGTCGATCTGGGCCGTTGATTAAAGGAGAACATGTGGCATCAGATCTTGAAGTCCAAAGATTGAACACTCCAGAGGAATTGAGGCATAACTTGTTTTGAGGTCAAGAATTCCCAAAGTCCTGAAGTCCGAACTCATCTGGAGCGTTGATTCTAGTGGACACGTGTCAACGGATCGTTGAGTCCAGAAGACCGACAGTTCAGGAGACCAGAGATGAGGAGTGTTAAATCCTCCAAAGCCCTGAATAATGGAGTAGATCTCAGCTGTTGATCTGAAGGATGACATATGGAGGAACGAGAGGTCCTTCGACATTTTGACATTCAAGAGATACAATGGGTCACATTGTGTGGACGCCCGAAGTCTCGAAGCCCAGAGTAAATCCAAGCCGTGCATTCGCCAAGACGTAAGAAGTAGGAACCTGGCATGACAACACTTTTGACTTGTTAAGATGGAATATTACTATTAATTATTATAGAAAAAACTTTTGATTTTTTTTAATATAATACTGAGTAATTTATAATTCACTTCTGATTTTTTTAATATAATACTAAGTAATTTATAATTCTACCACGACTTGGAAAGCTAAAAGTTAAAAGATGGTTGGTAAAGAAAATTTTAAGATGGATAAAAATATGATAATTAAATTTTTGTAATATTTTAATCTACAAACGAATTTGATATAATTTATAATTTTTTTAATTTGTAGTAAATAAATGTAAAAATATAATTTCAGAAATTATAAATAAAAAATCTAAAAAATAAAAAGTTTTTCATTAACAATTAAATGTCTATATTAAAAAGGTAATCATTTTTATCTTTAAATTTATATAAAAATATGGAAAATCTAACAATTAAATGTTTACATTAAAAAAAATCAACTTTATCAGTTAATTGATATCGAAATATGAAAAATATAGAATGGGTTGATATTTATCAAACAAATGGTTAATTTGACTACCCTCAAATTTTAAATGTGTTTTTAGAATTTGTTAACAATATTTTTAATTTGACGAATGTTACCTTGTCTTTGATTTAGCAAATAGATAGTGTTCATGAAAAGGTAGGGTGCAATACACAGTACTATGAGAGACAATTTTTTATCATTCTAGGTGTCTTTGACTGTTGGCTAGTGGAAGAAGAAGAATTCTAGAATCACTAGCTGATATAGGGGAAGTGTCTTTAGATCCATGGGACCACATTTGTCAAATGCGACTGCTAATTTTCAACTACAATGACCAACTATAAGTAGGTTGTCGTTGCAAGTGAAATTTAGCGAATGAAATCTAAAAAATATGGAAAAAAATAATGAAAGTAAAATAAAAAGAAACACACACCAACTTTATAGTAGAGTAATGCCGTTGCCACACTTGTTAATTTGTCACAAAACATTTACTGCATTGTACTGGTTTTGGTTTTACAAGGAGAAGGTGGTGTACAACAACGTGAAGAATAGCCATACAAATTGTATGAACAAAAACCTTCGCCCATAGGGTTTCACTGACATTCGTAAAAGAGATCCAAAGCTCCACACATAGAACTCGGTTATGGTTTGCTTATTTTTTTTAAAAGTTAATCGCTACTTTTCAAAGCATTTAAGAAGTAAATGAAAAACTTACATGCAAACAGTAGCAACCATTTAATAGTAACTAGGAATGAAACTTATTGATGAATTATGAATTGCACGTGTCAGATTTCAACCTTTTAGAAACAACTGCAACCAGCCAAGGAACCAATGAATACTTGCAAACAAAAACAACTGCAACCAACCAAGGAACCAATGAATACTTGCAAACAATCAGTAAGTAGAATGAAATTTCTGGTCAATGATGATTTGCATGTGCATGATTTCAACCTTGCAGAAGCAACAACAGTCAGCCAAGGAACCAATGAACTAGTGATGAATCTATGTGTAGTTTTCTACCAAGGAACCAGTGAACCGGTGATGAATCTATATGTGTAGTTTGATAGTTTGCTACCAAGGAACTAGTGAACAAGTGATGAATCTATATGTGTAGTTTGATGTTTGTATGTGGAACTCAATTGCATCTCAAATATATAAGGAGAAATAAGAAGAAATATGAAACAAATATGAAACTTACAATGTTAAAACACTGAGTATTGATGATGGTGATGGCGGTGGGCGCCCAATATTGCTAAAATTCACCACGTAAAGAGATCATCTGATGGCAATGGCGGTGGTAAATTTAATGATATCGATAAATAAAATTTAATGATACCAATTACCGACTTACCCTACCCTACCCTACCATTCATAAATTTTCTGACTTGTATGACTTACCTCGAAGGTCAATTTCCCAGTCGAATTTAATGATATCAATAAATAAATGTACTTGAGTTTCTATAAACTTAGGTTATAAAATATTTGGAAACATGCATTCTGTAAGGTTCTATTTATTGACCTAAAAAAAATGTCAATGAACTTACCTCGAAGATCAATTTCGCAGTCGAATTTAATGATATCAAAAATAAATGTACCTGAGTTTATATAAACTTAGGTTATAAAAGATTTGGAAAAATGCATTCTATAAAGTTCTATTTATTGACCTCAAAAAGAGCGTAAATGAAGATTTAATATACCCTGGAAACTTAGGTTGTGTAAACATTCATTATGTTGATATAATCATCTCTAAACTTAGGATATGTAAAAGTGGGCAAAAATAGCTTCACAATAAGAGGTCCAACCTATTAGCCAATAGAATGTTTTAAAAAGCAATTAAAATACCATAAAAAATAACTATTTTACTTTTCCTATGTTTAACTTTGAGAAGCACAAAAATATGTCCAGTCAAAGGAAAAGTAATTGTAGGTCAACACTGAAGCGAATGCCAGAGTCTTGGGAATTCGAAGTGGATCTGGACTATCCATTAGTGGGGACACGTGTCAACAGATCGGAGGAGGTCCAGAAGTTCAACTATCTGGTGGATTGGAGCCTAGGTGTAGAAGTGTGCAAGCCTCCTAAAGCTCCGAAGTGCTAGAGCAGATCCTCACCATTGATCAGGAGGAGACACGTGGCAACAATAGATCCGTGATGCGAATACAACAGTCCGATCTGCCAATTCGACATTCGACACTTCATGGGTTTGGAGTATTGGAGCAGCGAGAACTCCCAAAGTCCAGAGTCCCGAAGTTGTGTGTGATCTATCGATCTTGATGGAGAATTGGGACCGTTGATCCCATATCTGTGTAGGTGAAAAAAGAGGCAACACTTAAATTAATAAGCCATAACTGGCTCCAACGACTATTGATCCTTGCACTTAGACCTATCGGCTGAGATCTGTCCTCCTCTCCTGCGCACTCCTCCTTTGGTTTGGACTTATATCTGACGGTCCAGATCGCTTCTGATAACAGATCCGACCACTGTTGTAACTCTTCCTCTTTGTTTCTCTTTGTGTGTCCATGAACTTCAACGGTCCAGATCTTATTTAAGAGCTTTGACACTTCTGGACTCCGGGCTACTAGAACTCTGAGGTAGTTCAATTCCTCTAGAGTGATTACTTACCGAATAAATCATAAAGCAGTGGTGACCGCTTGCTGTTGGTTAACACCTTCGCTTATGCTATCCTTACACTATGCTTGATCAAGGCGGTGGAGACAGTGGCTACATTTTTTAAATCCCTGGCAGACATAGATAGCCCTGACATACACAGATTCGGTTTGCCAATCAATATAATGCATATAATGCATCGCCATAATGCATTGTCATCATTCTCATAAAATTAATGCATCGAGCTTCAATAAACTTAGGTTATAGAAGATTGAAAAATATGTAATGTGTCAGAGCCTAAAAAACAATGTCTATGAAGATGAAAATATATAATATACTTGAAACTTACAATAGACAAAAGAGCTCGGCAATAAGAGTTCCAATTAATCAACCAATTGCTTTTTAGATAAATGCAATTAAAATATTATAAAATAATAACTATTTTTCTTTTCCTATGTACAACTTTTAGAAGAAGAAAAATATTTTTAGTCAAAGGAAAAGTAATTGAAGGTCAACGATGAATCGATCGCTAGAGTCCTAGCCTTTGCCATAGACTAATAAGAAAAAAATGTGCATCTTCCCACACTTTCCAAATATTTTGTACTGCATATTCTTTTTACTTTCATTTAAGCTATAATAACTACTAAAGTCTATAAATTAAGGCCTACCTAGTCTTTTTACTCATGAAACACTTAATTAGTGTTTTGCAAAAATACCTTCTAAAAATACTTTCCTTCCAAAACTCAAGTCACCCATTTGGTACATAACTTGGGCTTGTATACAAGTTTTGATGGTTGCTATACTTCCAATCCCCCAATGATGAATCATAGCTCATAGTTAATTATATGTAAACCCTTACCTCCAACATTATTGCCCACAAAAATCTTTGCATGGCCTTTTTAAGCCTCTATATGTGCAAAGAAGGCACACAATACGAAGAATGGTACACGTGTGGTTTTGAGCACTTTAGACCATATTTTAAATTTAGTTAATCATGGGTTTTATTAACAAACATTTGATCTCATTTTATCCTTATATAACCACCTCCCAATGTTCCTTAGGACAAGCTTGGAAGGACAAAGTGATACCTAAGCATTTGAAGATTTGCTTTAAGTGGATCCAAGATAAAGATTGGTTTCATTATGAATGTACGTGAATTATATGTTGTTCACAATCATTATGAATGTACGTTAAGCACATGCATTGCTCTGCTGTGGGTGTACCTTTTGGAAGACTGTAGTTCAACTTCCTCTGCTGTGGCACATAAGACTTCATCCTCTTGTTCAAATAGTCTATTTGTTTCAATGTAGCAGTGCAGAAAATATAGTGCACATGAAGGTAAGTTGGTATGTAGGAATATATGTAGTATCTACATATAATAAATGAGCTACAAAATAGTAGAATAAAAAATACATACAATAAAATAAGGGTAGAAACATGCACCTTCGTATGTCTTCTTCTACATTGTTGGTTAATACTTCTTCTTCCTATCCAATTATTTTTCTTCTTTCAATGTAGAAGTGTAGAAAATACAATCGACACGTAGGTAAGTTGGTATGTAGGAAGATATAGAGGAACTCAGTAAATGAGATACAAAGTAATGGACTAGAAAATAAGGATAGAAGCATGCACCTTTGTATGTCTTCTTCTACATTTCTGGTTAAGGATTCTTCCTCGTGTCGAGTTATTCTGTTTGTTTCAATATGCGAATGCACATAATACAATGGACATGAAGGTTAGTTGGTATGTAGGGAAAAAAAGGAATATGTACATAGAGCAAACAAGATTCAAAGGAATAGAGTAAGAGATAGAGTTAGAAGCATGTACCTTTTTTTTTCTTCATCCATGTTTGTGGTTACGTTGAGTTTTTTCTATCCAAAATCTATTACAGAGTAGAAAATATTAAGAAATTGGATGGTGGCATTTGAATGATTTCTTTTTGTGCGACAAGGTATCCAAATATGCTTTCAGACATGGAAATATGGATTTGTAATATGGTTGATGTATATTTCATAATTCAAGTACAAGACAAATTGTATTGTGGTCAGACCAGTATGTGTCTAAGATAAAGAATTTGTATTGTTTGGTTTTGTGCAACAAAGTATCCATATATGCTTTGAGACATGGAAGTATGATTTTGTAATATGGTTGATGTACATCTCATAATTCAAGTACAAGACAAATTGTATTGTGGTCAGACCAATATGTGTCTAAGATAAAGACTTTGTATTGTGCAATGGGGACATTTGACCATACATGGTCAATAAGTGGGTTTTGTACATGGTTTATCTTATCCAAAAGAAAGCGGAGATTGTAATTGCACATGTACTTTTCCAATTTTTTGTTGTGGCATTGTTTTGTGGCATGTCAACATTGAAGTATCCTAGAATGATAATGATTTAATTTATATGTAAATGGTGTAATGATTTTGAAAGAACTGCTACTATGTTGGTAAATGTTGCATTTGGGGTGGCATAGAGATTCAATATTGCAATTTGCGATTCATGAAAAATTACTCTTGCTAGTACCATCTCAACATTTTGTTCTTCAAAATGCATATGGTCCAAAATTGCTTTTTCACTAATATCATCACTCCATGTGTAATGTAACTTGATATGTAGTTGAAATTTGGAAATTGTGTGTTTTGCATGCATAATGTCATGTATGTTTCTTGTAAGCATAGAACATCAGATTGAATTGTGTCACAATAATCGAGTATATCATTCATATGTACATTTAGGTTGCGCATGTTAAGTGAGAGAATCGATACAGATGAGTTTGTTTGTATGGATTGGTAATCATATTCTATATGCCATTTTGCACTGGTCTAAAGGCATTGCATCTCAGTATCGACTTTATGTTTGACCTTGAAGTTATCTTTTGTAAGAGAACTTAGAAAATACAAGGACTCTATGTTTCTGACATGGGACAAAGCCATGTATACAAGTCCATGTTTTCGTATTCCAACAGGGTCGAAGGAAACACTATCAAGTGTTAGGCCTCATGATCCGTGAATTGTGAGTGCACATGCAAGTTGAATTGGAAATTGCTTTCAAATATTTAGCTAACCTGTCTTTGCTGATGTTGATATCGATTTTGATATTCAAAATACATGTGTCCAATTGCGTGAAGTGTTTGAATTATATAGATATGCTAACTTGTTGGCTTGTCGGTGCCCAATATGTGGGTCATGGAACTTAATCGAGAGGACAACAACTTTATCTTTGTTGGTATATGCTTTGAGTATCCCATCCACACCATTGACCAGGCCATATTGTGAGTCATAGTTGTAGGCATATATTTCAACTAACATGCCTAATTTCAGGACAAGTTGCAAAGGCAAAGTGGTTGTATGTTGATGACACAGTACATTGCCAAGGTTGTCCTCTTCCAGGTCAATTGCATTGACGATGATTTCATTGCCAGGAATGAGTGATAACATGTACTTGTTATGCATTGAAACATCCTTGTTCTTGTATAATAGGTAAGGGAAGGTCAGTTCTGTCGGTGCTAGTCGCATGCAACTTGAATTGATATATGCCAAGTCATCACATGTTTGTTTGTTTGTTTGAATTCTATTTAGAATTGCAATAATTCTTTCATTTGTTTGGCGCATTGTAGTATGCAATTCAAAGCATTTTATGTTGTCTTTCAAAAAGTCATGTGGTGTTGTTTGCATGTTGATCGTGGGCTGTTCAAATATAAAAGAATCTTGTATGGGTTGTGCCTGGTAAAGATCCCCACTGAATACCATATCAATGTTCCCAAAGTATTTGGTTTGGACATGTTTTATGTTTCTTAGCCGATTGTCAATGGAATATAAGAAGCGACTTCCAATCAAGGAGGCTTCATCTATGAAGACAATCTGTAGTTTGTCATAAAACTTTGACAAGGTATCTAGCATTTCTTTGTTGAGTGGAAGAAAATGTGACTTGTTAAAAGGCATCAACAATGCAGAGTGGATTATATTTCCACCTGCATTATATGCAGCTTTTCCTGTATATGCAAATATCAGTCCCTTTGGTTTCAGAGGGTCACTCATAGTGTTTGAATCATAGATTTGTATAAGAATTTGGAATAGTGCTTTCGATGTGAATGTCTTTCATGTTCCTGCGCCGCCTGTAAGGAACAAGTGCACAAGAGTGTGCATGTATAAAGGTTTCTTCATTGCAATATCCTTTAGGATTGCCTGCAACTCTTGATTCAACAATCGTCTAATTTTGTAGTATTCTTCATTTTCGATATAGAAAGGATGGTCTGTTACTTTAAACCCGAGATTGATACATTTTTCAGAGGCATGATCTTGAGGACAAGGCAAATATGCTTCCAAATCATAGGCTCTGCGATGAGTTGTAGTTGTTTTATGCTTGGTTGATGTGTCATCAATATTTACAGGGTTTTCTGGTTCCTCAAGTGCACTTTCTAAATCACCCCATGTTGGGTTGAAATTGTAAGTAAACCTAGCCGCATTGGTTTGTAATGTAGTCTCATAAAAAGTATATGCAACTTCCCATGTAGGCAAGTTATGTTTTAGTGTTTCTTCACTTTGATCGAATGGAACGTACAACAATAGTTTCTCTCTGCAAAAGTTTTGTTGTATTTGAAAAAGTGTATTACATTTGTTTTTTTTCTTTTTGATATCTGTGCACCATTTTTTTTGTAATGTGATACAAATTATGCAAGGCAGATATGCTTAATGGTAGGTGGAGGTTGGAGGTAGTAATAAATAATAGAGTGACATATCATGTCCTCTGAATTATCAGGCTCTTATTTCAGTAGGACTGGTGGCTTAAGCATGAATGTGCGCATGTCGGATGGAGATGTGTTTATGAAAACACATTTCCTTGAGCTACAATTCAAAGGCAGGGAAAGTGCAATGTGGACTGCTTGTTGAGCAGACATTTGTTGAAGATTAAGAAATGTATTTCCAAGTGTAGTATCATTTGCATAACATCAATTGAAATTTTTTCATGT
This sequence comes from Picea engelmannii, assembly GCA_009831015.1. Taxonomy (NCBI): domain Eukaryota; kingdom Viridiplantae; phylum Streptophyta; class Pinopsida; order Pinales; family Pinaceae; genus Picea; species Picea engelmannii. The sequence continues at coordinate 43,053 of ML818776.1, forward strand.
TCTCTGCATATTCTCCTGAATGCATTTGTCATAGATTTGTCAACCTTCATCATGTACGAGGTACGATACGATGCTGCAACATATGCATTGAGGACATACTACGCATATCTATTTGCATTCCACATATTTGGCATGTCCTTGGAGAAACCATTGTTCCAAATATGCGAAGGTTTTCGTTTTAGGAAAATTGTTGGTTGCTTAAGTGTAGATTGTATAACTTGGATGTACTCATCTTCAATTAGATTTAGTTGCAACAAGAAGTCTTCCAAGATCATTAAGTCATCAAAGTCTCTTTGTTCTAGAAATGTGAACAAAGATTTTGATTTCTCAATCATAACGTTGTCCTCCAAAGTAATTGGTTCAATAATTCTTGTCGTTCTCATCGACGACATAGGGAAGTTGTATCTGCAATGTGATTTTTTTCGTTTTCTATAACTTCTTGTATGGTAATGTCTATGAACTTTGGCAAGTTCTAGATCCAAATGATCTGTGTTGCATGTTATGTATTTGTCCAGAAACTGTTCAATTTGTGAGTTGTTGTCAGTTCCATATATCAGTGCATCTTTTATCCATATTAGTGCGTGTTTGTGTTCACTACCTTTACTTTGGAACTCAACAACAAAATAGTAGTTCGATATTCTTCTGAAGAATGTTTCTTCATTACATATCAATTGTCTGTAGTAACGAGTACATGTCACCGGGTCTTTTCTTATGAGGTAGTCAATGTCATCATTTTACAACGTTTCAAATTTTTTTTTTCCTTTTCCTGTTCCTGTATAATGTAGACACCGTAGTCACCAATGGATTCCAATGATGCTCTGCACTTGTAAATGTGATGAAAAAGGTTGGAGGTCCCAACTATCAGATCATTGCATATATAGTTTTCTTGTTTTGTTGCAAGTAGTCAGGGGATATGTGAATGTTTTTGAAATGTATGTATCCAATATCAAATTTTAGGATTTTCTCTAGATTTGCTTTGTACTTGACATCTTTGGCGAATATATTTCTTCCTCATAGCTAACCTTTTCTTATTCACACCCATATGCAAGAGAGCACTTTCTCAATTATTATGTGCATTGTTTTGAAAAACAAATTTGTTGTGTGAGAGGAGAAGTCACCACTTGAATGTAGTAATTCCCATCGCGCTATTTTTCAGTAGCTAAATTGTTCCGTGATGTCATTGCCACATGAGTCTCCATATAACAGTGTTGGGAAGTTCATTTCCTCTACGAATTTTCCTTGAAAATCCCAAGTGGACGTTGTCCTTCAACATGTGCGATTTCGACGATCTTGTCTTGCAAGTCATGAATGCATTGCGACCCAGTGAATCCATGTATCAATGTTTCAGTAGGTCTTTCATTCTACGATTAATTGTTTGTATCAATTTCACTAGTAGTGGCAAAAGATTGTGCATAGTTCTCATTGCCTTGTTCAAGAACATGGTTCTAGTCCTCATTTATAAAGATGTTTTCCACCTTGTATAGTGTTCTGGAACATAATTCTTTCAACACTTTCATGATAATGTGCACATGCACTCTACCTTTTTGGTATGCATTCTTGTATTGCAGATGTCTTTTGAGAGATACAACAATTGTCATTGTTTCGTTCATGAATTGTGGCAACGCTTTTTGCACAACATCTAGTCGGATAGACACGTTGATAATTGATCATGTTAAGCCCATTTGGGATCGTTTATAGCCCATGGTATGATTTGTGCAAATGCAGTTCGTAGAGACACAAGCCTCTCCTCAAGTTCTGTAAGTGTACTTACATATGGTAGCGATGTGTCACATCTGATTTGGTCAGGTGTTGCAAACTGTGGCATTTTTCCATTTTGAAGTGACCTCTTGCATGGGAGACATATTTTGCTAGTGGAGAATGTTCTGTCATTTAATGTCAAGCTGGAGTATTCTTTTTGCAAGTCAGGGGTGAAACACTTAATGTTCTTTGCGAAATTCAATTCCTCACAAATTGCACATGCAATGCCATGGGTGTCTTCAATTTTCTTTGCATATCTTTTTACTAGACGAGAATCCGTAGCAATTGTTTGTTGGTTTTCAATGTTGGCATTGCACAGTGTTTGCTTCAATCTACGATATGTGATTTCCCCCCTTGATCAATATCATGACCACTTTGGGATATGTAGTTGCACTTGTTTCTTTCACGTATGTGTTTTTTCAACATGTGGTAAGTTAGCTTATGGTTGTCACTTGAAACTGGTCTCACTTGTGGACAGGCCAGGTCAAAGCTGGAACTGACATGTGTTAAGAGCACAACTTCCTCAACATATTGATGATTCAAATCATGATGGTCTTTTTCACCGACCATTTGATGTTTGTTTTCAGTAGGAAGTTTGTGAATGCCTTCGTGTTGTGCATGCACAAACTTTTTCATGTTGTAATATGTGAGTTTGTGTTTCTCGCTTGGGCTCTCTATCACCTCATGATGATCGGTCATACATTTTAGATGTTTAGAAGGAGGTGAACTAATGTATTCATGTCTTGCATGTATGACCTTTTTCAAGTTGTGATAAGTTAGTCTACGCTTTTTGCTTAATCTCTCTACAACTTGATGACATCTGGGATGAGTTTCATCATGACTAGATAGCATGCAACGCTTATGTAAACTCGATGCAGTTTGGTTCGCATTAACATTGAAGCTTGAACTGAAATTATTTCTTATCAAAGGTTGATAGTGGATGTGTGGCATGTCTATTTTGAATGATATGATGTCAATTGTTTTATTGTAGTTTGACTCAATAGAGTGGAAATGGAGAGAACCATCTGCAAGGGTTGATCAAAATTGGATATTTACTCTGAATATGATAGATTTCCATTGTATACAAAATGCCCCACCTTCTATATTTCCTTTTTCATATGGCATTTCCATGTTTATAAGATATTGTTGCCGACTTTCAAGTGTTGGCATACTTTGTATGAGATCAGTTGGAATGTGTTGATGCAAGCATGCGAGTGCATGTTGACTGCCACTTATAATCACATTGCAGAAGCATTGCACAATGTAAAGGTGAAACAAGTGGACGTCAAACTCCGTTGCTACCAAATGGCAAATTGAATTGAACAAATTATCTCCACAATTCAATGTAATAGTTGTTGCTATGTCTAATCCATGAGAGCACATGTTATGCATAATTCGGTTGCAATGTGATTTAAGGTCTTCGCAAGTGAGGGACAAGTAAATATTAGATCCTCCAAGACTGCATATAGATAATTTTTTATAGAGAAGTGGTTCACAATGACCACTGAGAGGATTGGCATCATGGAACAAGATGCAATATGGATCTCTAGATGCAGTTTTGTTGAATAATAGGTATCTCGTCTTTCTTGTTAATGAACAAATTCCAATTGATATATTTAGCAACTTAGATAGTCACCGTATACAAAATGTATCTCCCCAAAGTCCTCTCTCATGTGGATGTAGGGTTGCATATGCAAATAATCACATCTTTGAAAGATACGTACTGACATCATGAATCCCATGCAACTGATAAAGAAAATCGGATGCCAATTTGTATTGATATGACTCTAATGCCTCAAGGTTGCCATTGTCTAAAATTTCCAAGAAATGATCTATCAGTCCGTTGCGTAGCTCAGTTGAGGAATATCAGAAGTGCAATAGGACTTGAAATGCATCAAAGAGGCAATCTCCTGTACTATATGAAAATGCATCTAATCTGAAAAGGTCATTGTTACACAGTACTTGGTCAATGTTGTCATGTACAGTGAATGATGCATCTATTTGATAGCACTCAACATCTATTACTTCTTCCATCATTTAAATTATGATTTTCGAGATGTTTCCTAGTTATGTGCAGACAATATGCAAATAGCAAAAAAGATAAGTATAAGTTCGTGAGTGCACACCCAGTTTGTTGTGTCTTCTTCAACCTTGTTTTCCCCAACTTCAGTACTACGTACGCGTTGTAGCATATGACAAAGAAGCAAAGAAGAGATAATTGAAAACAAACAATATTATAAACCAACATCTTGTTCAATATAAAGATCGAAATACGTAAAAAGTCCAAACTTTCCAATGTAAGTTCATAATACAAAATCTACATAGATATTGGATTGTCATTGTTTGCAGAGTTTACATGATGTCAATTCGTTTACATGACAACAATGACAGTCCATATAGAGTGTACAAATAACACCAACTACCGATATTGAAATGAGAAAATATTACTGTTTAGGATGACATTTCATTAAAGCTTTTGTAGGTAGCTAAGATAGTGCATGTAGATGAAGACAAAAGAGGGGAAGGGAAGAAGAGTGGATCACTATATATATTTCATCATTACAAGAAAAAAACTAAACCATTATATATGCATCAAATTTAAAACAATATCAATTTAGAGTCGATGAAGTTTGAATTGGCTAACTCGTGTACATATTTTTTGAATGAATACAAGCAAGGGGGTTTGATTCCAAATGTATGGTGTTGTGTATTTCTGAGTTCATTTGAATACATGTTATATGTCTTTGTGTTTTATGTGTCTAAATATGCATTTCATGGTTAAGTGCGAGAACCTTTGATATTCCATAAGTTTCAATTGTTTCTCTTCTGGGAGCTCTAGTGCAAGGAGTGCACAGTGCCTGCAAGGAGTGCGAAGGCCGAGTCAAGATTGACTTAGAATCCCAGAAGAGGTAGCGTGAAACTTTGCAGAGGGAAACGCAAGGAGTGCATGGGGATATTTTCGGAAAATCTCTAAGTCTGAAGCCATTCAAAGGTTCAGAGGACATAAGGAGTGCGCCAGGTGTCTGAAGCACCTCAAGGGACAAAGCTCAGGAGAAATAGCAACCAAAATCCTCGAGAGGGAATTTTTTTATTAGTTTTAAAGGTCGAACGGACGAGATCCATTCAGAAGGATCCAAAGTCTCTCGTGACCGTCAAATCTGGAGAAATAACGTAGGGTTTAACTCTCCAAGTCTTTAAGACTTTGCGAGTTCGACATAAATTGTGTGTTGGACGCAAAGGAGACGAAACTCCCGGAGTTTCGAAGTCCATAGTCGATCTGAGCCGTTGATCAAAGGAGAACATGTGGCATTAGATCTTGAATTCCAAAGATTGAGCACTCCAAAGGAATTGAGGCATAACTTGTTTTGAGGTCAAGAATTCCTGAAGTCCCGAAGTCCGAACTCATCTGGAGCATTGATTCCAGTGGACACATGTCAATAGATCGTTGAGTCCAGAAGACCGACAGTTTGGGAGACCAGAGACGAGGAGTGTTAAATCCTCCGAAGCCCCGAATAATGGAGTAGATCTCAGCCGTTGATCTAAAGGATGACACATGGAGGAACGAGAGGTCCTTCGACATTTTGACGTTCAAGAGATACAATGAGTCACATTGTGTGAATGCCCAAAGTCTCGAAGCCCAGAGTAAATCCAAGCTGTGCATTCGCCAGGACGTAGGAACCATAGATTTGGCATGACAACACTTTTGACTTGTTAAGATGGAATATTACTATTAATTATTATAGAAAAAACCTTTTGATTTTTTTTAATATAATACTAAGTAATTAATAATTCACTTTTGATTTTTTAAATATAATACTAAGTAATTTATAATTCTACCACGACTTGGAAAACTAAAAGTTAAAAGCTGGTTGGTAAATAAAATTTTAAGATGGATAAAAATATGATAATTAAAATTTTGTAATATTTTAATCTACATATGAATTTGATATAATTTATAATTTTTTTAATTTGTAGTAAATAAATGTAAAAATACAATTTCAGAAATTATAAATAAAAAATCTAAAAAATAAAAAGTTTTTCATTAACGATTAAACGTCTATATTAAAAAGGTAATCATATTTATCTTTAAATTTATATAAAAATATGGAAAATCTAACAATTAAATGTTTACATTAAAAAAAAATCAACTTTATCAGTGAATTGATATAGAAATATGAAAAATATAGAATGGGTTGATATTTATCAAACAAATGGTTAATTTGACCACTAAATTTTAAATGTGTTTTTAGAATTTGTTAACAATATTTTTAATTTGAAGAATGTTATCTTGTCTTTGATTTAGCAAATAGATAGTGTTCATGAAAAGATAGGGTGCAATACAAAGTACTATGAGAGACAATTTTTTATCATTCCAGGTGTCTTTGAGTGTTGGCTAGTGGAAGAAGAAGAATACCAGAATTACCGACTGATATAGGGGAAGTGTCTTTAGATCCAAGAGATTACATTTGTCAAATGCGACTGCTAATTTTCAACCACAATGACCAACTATAAGTAGGTTGTCGTTGCAAGTGAAATTTAGCGAATAAAATCTAAAAAATATGGAAAAAAATAATGAAAGTAAAATAAAAAGAAACACACACCAACTTTACAGTAGAGTAATGCCGTTGCCACACTTGTTAATTTGTCACAAAACATTTACTGCATTGTATTGGTTTTGGTTTTACAAGGACAAGGCGGTGTACAACAACGTGAAGAATAGCCATACAAATTGTATGAACTAAAACCTTCGCCCATTGGGTTTCACTAACATTCATAAAAGAGATTCGAAGCTCCACACATAGAACTCGGTTATGGTTTGCTTATTTTTTTAAAAGTTGATCGCTACTTTTCAAAGCATTTAGGAAGTAAATGAAAAACTTACATGCAAACAATAGCAACCATTTAATAGCAACTAGGAATGAAACTTACTGATGAATGATGAATTGCACGTGCCAGATTTCAACCTTGCAGAAACAACTGCAACCAGCCAAGGAACCAATGAATACTTGCAAACAAAAACAACTGCAGCCAACCAAGGAACCAATGAATACTTGCAAACAATCAGTAAGTAGAATGAAACTTCTGGTCAATGATGATTTGCTTGTGCATGATTTCAACCTTGCAGAAGCAACAATAGTCAGCCAAGGAACCAATGAACCAGTGATGAATCTATGTGTAGTTTTCTACCAAGGAACCAGTGAATCGGTGATGAATCTATATGTGTAGTTTGATAGTTTGCTACCAAGGAACTAGTGAACAAGTGATGAATCTATATGTGTAGTTTGATGTTTGTATGTGGAACTCAATTGCATCTCAAATATATAAGGAGAAAGAAGGAGAAATATGAAACAAATATGAAACTTACAATGTTAAAACACTGAGCATTGATGATGGCGATGGCGGTGGGCGCCCAATATTGCTAAAATTCACCACGTAACAAGATCATCTGATGGCAGTGGCGGTGGGAAATTTAATGATATCGATAAATAAAATTTAATGATACCAATTACCGACTTACCCTACCCTACCCTACCCTACCATTCATAATTTTTCTGACTTGTCTGACTTACCTCGAAGATCAATTTCCTAGTTGAATTTAATGATATCAATAAATAAATGTACTTGAGTTTCTATAAACTTAGGTTATAAAATATTTGGAAACATGCATTCTGTAAGGTTCTATTTATTGTCCTAAAAAAATGTCAATGAACTTACCTCGAAGATCAATTTCGCAGTCGAATTTAATGATATCAAAAATAAATGTACCTGAGTTCATATAAACTTAGGTTATAAAAGATTTGGAAAAATGCATTCTATAAAGTTCTATTTATTGACCTCAAAAAGAGCGTAAATGAAGATTTAATATACCCTGAAAACTTAGGTTGTGTAAACATTCATTATGATGATATAATCAACTCTAAACTTAGGATATGTAAAAGTGGGCAAAAATAGCTTCACAATAAGAGGTCCAACCTATTAGCCAATAGAATGTTTTAAAAAGCAATTAAAATACCATAACAAAAAACTATTTTACTTTTCCTATGTATAACTTTGAGAAATACAAAAATATGTCCAGTCAAAGGAAAAGTAATTGTAGGTCAACACTGAAGCGAACGCCAGAGTCTTGGGAATTTGAAGTGGATCTGAATTGTCCATTAGTGGGGACACGTGTCAATAGATCGGAGGAGGTCCAGAATTTCAGCTATCCGGTGGATTGGAGCCTAGGTGTAGAAGTGTGCAAGCCTTCCAAAGCTCTGAAGTGTTGGAGCAGATCCTCACCGTTGATCGAGAGTAGACACGTGGCAACAATAGATTCGTGACGCGAATACAGCAGTCTGATCTGCCAATTCGACGTTCGACACTTCATGGGTTTGGAGTATTGGAGCAGCGAGAACTCCTAAAGTCCAGAGTCCCGAAGTTGTGTGCGATCCCTCGATCTTGATGGAGAATTGGGACCGTTGATCCCATATCTATGTAGGTGAAAAAGAGGCAACACTTAAATTAATAAGCCTTAACTGGATCCAACGACTATTGATCCTTGCACTCAGACCTATCGGCTGAGATCTGTCCTCCTCTCTTGCGCGCTCCTCCTTTGGTCTGGACTTAGATCTGAAGGTCCAGATCGCTTCTGACAACAGATCCGATGACTGCTGTAACTCTTCCTCTTTGTTTCTCTTTGTGTGTCCATGAACTTCAACGGTCCAGATCTTATTTAAGAGCTTCGACACTTCTGGACTCCGAGCTACTAGAACTCTTAGGTAGTTCAATTCCTCCAGAGTGATTACTTACCGAATAAATCATAAAGCGGTGGTGACCGCTTGTTGTTGATTAACACCTTCGCTTACACTATCCTTCCACTATGCTTGATCAAGGCGGTGGAGACAGTGGCTACATTTTTCAAATCCCTGGCAGACATAGATAACCCTGACATACATAGATTCGGTTTGCCAATCAATATAATGCATATAAAGCATCGCCATAATGCATTGTCGTCATTCTCATAAAATTAATGCATCAAGCTTCAATAAACTTAGGTTATAGAAGATTGAAAAAGATGTAATGTGTCAGAGCCTAAAAAACAATGTCTATGAAGATGCAAATATATAATATACTTGAAACTTATGATAGACAAAAGAGCTCGGCAATAAGAGTTCCAATTAATCAACCAATTGCTTTTTAGATAAATGCAATTAAAATATTATAAAATAATAACTATTTTACTTTTCCTATGTACAACTTTTAGAAGAAGAAAAGTATTTTTAGTCAAAGGAAAAGTAATTGAAGGTCAACGATGAATTGATCGCTAGAGTCCTAACCTTTGCCATGAACTAATAAGAAAAAAATGTACATCTTCCCACACTTTCCAAATATTTTGTACTACATATTCTTTTTACTTTCATTTAAGCTATAATAACTACTAAAGTCTATAAATTAAGACCTACCTAGTCTTTTTACTAATGAAACATTTAATTAGTGTTTTGCAAAAATACCTTCTAAAAATACTTTCCTTCCAAAACTCAAATCACCCATTTGGTACATAACTTGGGCTTGTATACAAGTTTTGATGGTCACTATACTTCCAATTCCCCAATGATGAATCATAGCTCATAGTTAATTATATGTAAACCCTTACCTCCAACATTATTGCCCACAAAAAACTTTGCATGGCCTTTTTAAGCCTCTATATGTGCAAAGAAGGCACACAATACGAAGAATGGTACACGTGTGGTTTTGAGCACTTTAGACCATATTTGAAATTTAGTTAATCATGGGTTTTATTAACAAACATTTGATCTCATTTTATCCTTATATAACCACCTCCCAATGTTCCTTAGGACAAGCTTGGAAGGACAAAGTGATACCTAAGCATTTGAGGATTTGCTTTAAGTGGATCCAAGATAAAGATTGGTTTCTTTCTCTATCCATAACACTGACTTTTGGTCTACTAAATTCTACATCCGAAAGCATCACATGAAACGTAAAGGCATTGCATATTGTTCTCCATGGAGCTTCAATCTTCTCAGATGGCAAGCAACAAGTCAAACACATCAACAAGTCAAACACCTGGTGATGGGAGAGGGGTGCCTTTAATCTAACATTGACCAATATTATTTTAAATGGGAGAAAACTAAGGTTTCAACGACCATGACATAGAGGGTTGTCGATAGAGTGTTTTTATTTGATGGATTTAAATAACCTTATCGCCTTTTATAATTTACAATAATTAATGAAAACATGAGTTGAGGCTTCTACAATTAGGTTCTCAACAATGTCAAAGCCTAAAATTCTAAGCATTGCCAAAATAAAAGGTGTCACAGGCTTTCTCAAAATCTATCTTAAGGTAGAAAGGACATCAAGACCAAGGTTTTGAACCCACTCCATTTCTTGATGAAACAACTTCTGATAAAACTTGCATGCTTGGGTTGAATGATTTTAAGAAGTATGTAATTGATACAGAGGACCAATGCTTTAGTGAGGATCTTGTAAAAGATATTAAATGGTGTTATTAATCTCTAATTCATGAGAATCATTTAGTCATCGGGCTTCAAAATGAATCTTAATAGTGTTAAAATGTTAATGATAATTTGGCAAAATGACATTAAGGCCATATGAGAGTTGGGGGTTCATATTGTTGAACCAAGAAATACATAACCAAATAGAAATATGACAAGCACACTTGAGTGATGCAAATCATAATCAACGTGTTATAAATGTTAGTACAAATCGTAATTAATGTGAACATGTAGCACAGATTTATGCTTCTAAAAGTATCAAAAACACATAAAAATGTATATTCTAATTTCTTTTATAAAATATCGAACATGAAGTTATTTCATGAAAAAAAAGTTGTAATCAATATATCACAAGTGTTGGTAGTTGAATAAAAATATAAGATACATTGTATTGTAAATGCTCACTCTTATGAGCAAATAGGTCACTTATCATGGGATAAGATTTAGGTAAATAGTGTGACTGTAAAATAATTATGGGAATACTTTATAAGTTAGATCATTGAGTATGGTTGGTCCTACATTTATGTTTGTATGTAAGAATTTAAGGCAAGTATAAAGAAGCATGTATATTGGTTGTGAATATAGAAAGAATAAATGAAATTCTATTGAGATATATTGCATAATTTTTATCTTTTATCTTTAAGATGTTTACTTCCAATGAAATTCTATTGAGATATATTGCATAATTTTTATCTTTATGATGTTTATTTCCACTTATTAATTCAACATGTATTTTCTTTGGATGAATGGATACAAATATTTTTTATAACGTGTTTCTTTTTATACTCAGGTTCTCATTATAATATTGGTGTGTTGTGGTTATGTGGATAATTAAATTATCATTCCTTATTTAATCCTTCTTGGTAAAATATTGTTATAATACACAGTATTTTTTATAACGTGTTTCTTTTTATACTCAGGTTCTCATTATAATATTGGTGTGTTGTGGTTATGTGGATAATTAAATTATCATTCCTTATTTAATCCTTCTTGGTAAAATATTGTTATAATGTGTATTTTTTTTTTAATTGTAGTTTATTTATAATGTTGTGAACATTTTTATTAGTTGTAATGTAATTCTTTAAGTTATAGGGTGCGTTACTTTAGATTAAAGTTTTTGTATACTTACACTGATGTTGAGGACAAATACATGCATTGGGTACAAATTAAGCCTAACATTTGAGAGGAGATTTTGATGGAAAAACTCATATACAACTTTGTTATTCTTCAAAGTTTATGTTTTGTATATCTCATTACTAATGTAAGATTTATTGTTTTATGACATATTATGGTTTAGACTCACTTAACAAGCCCCGTGGGCATGTTCAAGGATAATGAATGTAGATGGACATACCCATCAATTGTTGTAAGAGAAATAAACATGCAGAAGACAAACATGAGAAAAACATACCCAATGGCAAAACCAAAGGATCATACAAGGAGATCCATCAATTTGGCACAAAAGCAATACGAGAGTGCCTTGGGAAAGCAATGTGTTTCCTTGCCCATTTCTTTTTCATGTTTATCTTGCATGAAGGTTATTATGGACAAACAAACAAGCTACTCATAAGACAAGCTATTCATGGCATGCAGGTTGTCATTCTTTCTATCTAGGTTGTGTGAGGGACTAGTTATAAGTCTCAAATAGAGGTTGTGCACTTGACCTAGCAATCGACACAACTATATTGATTGAACGTTCTATGATGTAATAGTCTAGAAATTGAACAATGGTCGTAATGATTGATTCATTGTATTAAGTATGGATTGACTTTGAGGGGGACTAACTAGGTATACTATGCCTTAACCCATTGATTTGTACAAGGTTCCAATGCCATCTAAGACAATGGCTTGTAACACAATAGAGGTCATATATGTTAGGTGACACTAGTGCACTAGGACATACCCTAGAAGGTTCACTTGGGATAGATCTCATATCACCTATAAACATTGAACATTGTTTAATTTAGCATTTTAGACATCGACTGATGCTAAAGAAGAATAAGACAATATGGATTTGTGTTGGAAGACAATGCCTTTACATTAAAAGAATGTCAAGCAATGAACTAGGTAGAGCTACCAAGACTTCCATGGTTCCTGACTAAGATAGCCATTATAGGGCTTAGGTTGCTAAACTCCATACTCATAGAAGGATCCTCTAGGAAGAAAGTGAGTATGTGGGTGATTAACTAAGATACAAGAGATTTGGTCATCATAATCATCATCAATTTGTTGAGGCATCAAAAAGGGTGGATGTTTATGTACAAAAAATCTAAGAGGTCAATGTGTGGAGCTCCAATGTATCCCAAATGAATTCTCATCCTAGGGCATGAGGCAAGGACACTCAAATGTGGAATCATTGTATGGGGTGAGCTGGGTAGGAACACTAAAGTAGTACACTTGAAAAATTGGAAAAGAAATGATTAGGGCCCAAATGAAATCAATATCAAAGGGTAGACTTGCAAACCTTGGACAATGATATCAAGGTCCCAATTGAGAAGGATTGTGAACAATAAGGACACCAACCACTAAGATTATCATTGGATATACAAGCTACAACTAGGAAAGTAGAGTTACCTAGACTTGAACACCAATGCACATGAACCCAATGGGGATGCACAAACTGGAAAACACTAAGGTGTGAACGAGTCAATTGTGGGAGTGTAGTGAAAATGTTCAAAGTCCTTGTTTATAGGTAAGCATAAAACTATACTTTAGCCTTCATAATGGATATTGGAATTGTCCTTTATATTGGTATAATGGGGATTGATTCTACAAGTGTCCCCTTGATCAAAAGACTACATGAATATGTCTTAATAATGATAGATGTCGAATTGTCCTCTTAAATGGAATGGTCATTGTTATCACTCAACTAACATGTTATATGTTAACATAAGACATACACATATATAGGATAGTAGGATCATAGCCTATGTTTATTTCGAAGTATTAATACTCAATATGCTATGAAAACTATTGAGAGACTGACTATGAACATCGTAGGGGTTGGGCTAATGGACTAAGATGAAGCTCGTCAAAGAACATGACTGACCTCAGTTACAGATTCAAAGATTTATAGAATTATGAACATGGATACGACTAGTGAAGTAAGAACGATGTGTTTGGTAGACATGGACTGCATTTGCAGAAAAATGAGGACAATAAATACATAAGCGTCCATTAGGATATGGGATGATGGAAACAATGTGAAGTAATATGGCGAAAACAAAGACAAGGAGTGGTTAACATGGTTACACATCTCCACATGTAATAAAGCACATGAAATACGCACAAGACAATTGGAGATTGAACCAATGGGAAAAATGACAAGATGTCTCTAAGAAAGTATAGGTATCATTGATAAAGATATGGAGTGATTGTTCATTGAATATGCAAGTCATCCCTTCGCATTAATGTGGATACATCATGCATTTCAAACATGATTTAGTAATATCAAGGTTGATAGGGAACAATGGATGATTAAACGAACATGGTACACCATATCAATTGAAGGTGAAAGAGTATTTAGCACAGAAGCATAGTTGTTTTCACCACCAAGCAAGACAACTCAAAGAGCAACATAACACAATGTTATTATTAGGACTAGAGTGAGCTAATAGAGTTGCCACAACAAACAAGGAAGTATTGCACCATTCACATCAAAAGTCAAGCGATCAAGCAAACTAAGAGACAATAAAAAATCGACACAAACCCTTGAAGAAATATATTAGAGGCTTAGAAGAAGCCATAATCGTAGAAGATACAATCAATAAGATGGACGATGAGAAATGATACCTTTTACCTCAATGGCAAAGAAAAGTGCCTCATGGAACCATTGGTTGATGTTAGGACTATATCAAAATACATTCATACCTATAAAATTTATATTCAAAAAGTTGTTATGCACTATCATCAAATGATATGATGCTCGCACTCGAAATATTGTTAATAGGCATTGGACTAGAGATCAAAATTAAGACTGACACAATATGGCATGTTTTCAAAATTTTGGTTTTACAGAGGGTGTGGAATGCTACACAAGTCTGTAAAACAATAAATGATTAATCATAGAACGGAAAAAAAATTCTCCACCTCTAGACCATGTCCAATGAGCTATATATGAAAACCAAGTTTTAACAAATTACATACAAGGTACCAAAAGGTTGTCTATATGTTGTCTAGAGTATTTAGTTTGAAGGATTTTAAGGATTAGGCCATCGAATGGATATACCTTATCAAACAAGTATGTAATGGTGGGACATTAATGATTGATTGGAGATGATTGCAAAGTATATTAAGGCAGTGAACAAGCTCTCGATTGTTTTTTTTTTTATGTATTTGGACCTACCTATTTTAGATTATTACGTAGAATCTCCCAAAAGTCGTCTTTATGACACCTTGAAAATTAAGGAATGTCAAATCACTTCCAATATGTGTTCATGTGATAAAAAAAACAATGGAGGCATTATCAATGCATCAAGGATAATGTCCTTGACTAGGTGCACTTGATCAAGGGTACCTCGAAGGAAAAGCTCCAAAGATTTGCTACTCAGGGAAGCTTGTTAATTAAAGAAATGGGGATTTGGTCTGTATGTCCCACATACTCATACATCACAACATGGGGATTTTTAGGCAACTACACAACACTACCATGATTTGTGAGGACAATTTTCAACCTCCGAGAGTTGGCTAGAAAGTGGTTATTCTCTGCCATGGATTTGGCATTTATATAGGGTTTGATTAAATCTCGAAGTGGATTGAGGGCTTTTGCTTTGTCTTTTGGAGATTTAACAATGGGAGAGGGTTATGTGTAGCTCAATGTTTTTAACCTATATAACACTTTGTGTGTACATATTTACATGAATTAGCGAGTTTTTGTACCAAAAGAAACATTTAGTGCATTGAGTATGATTTATTATAAGATCATTTATTTTCTTCCATGTGAGAAGACTACTTCTGGTCTAATTAACTCCCATGTTTTAAAAAACTTTATAGCCTATGGGAGTTTGTCACCCAAGAGGGTTGCTTTCTAGGGAATTAAGGTGGGAAGGAACCAACCAAGAAGGTAGAGACCCAATCCTAGGCAACATAGGAAAGGGACAAAACCATTACAAGTGTTTAAGAGTTTAAACTCTACCATGTAAAGCACACTTGGGTTCATGAAATCCAAGTTGAATTGATCAACTTCCAATAGCAAGTCCCCAAAATATAAATAAGAAAAGAAAAAAAGGTTTTATCGAGCTTCACCAAAGACCTCCATGTGTGTTGTTTCGATCTAAATTCTACATAACTTGTTTAAATTCTAAATTTATACCCATCAACATGATTATATTTAGTGAAATCATGTGCCTTGTTGTACATCCAATTTTTCAACCAATCCAAGGGGCCTATAAACTTGCCTTAATAAACAAGAAATTAAGAATAATGTCCTTAATCATGTCCAATATCAAAGGATCTATGTTGGCTGGTCTATATTACTTTTTATTTTTGGCCATGAATTGGTCTATAATTTGGCATTAAAAAAATGTTTGCAACATAATTGATGCCTCTTTAAAAATGTTCAAGGGCCAAGAACCATGTGCTCTCAACCAGGGTTGTCCTTTTGAGTGCTAATATTAGACACCACCATAAAGAGTGGTCATTGAAAGAAATCCCAAACCAAAGGGTGTGCCCTTTTCGCATCTTCCGATACTTTCCAAATACTTTGTGCCATAAAGGTTATCTTTACTTTCACCAACCTATGGTAGCAACTAAAGTCTATATATTAAGGCCCTATGAAATTTTTTTCCCAAGGGGGGAACCTGAGTAAACATAGTTTCTCAACCTATAATGCTTGCTTCTCTTCTAAAGTTCAAATGACTCATTTGGCACACAATGCTCAGGCTTATATACAAATTTCCATGATCCCTATACCCTGAATCTCTAGGGTGTAATATAGCTTCTAGATAATTATATGAAAATCGTTACCTCCAACATTTTGGCCTACAAAAACATTTTAAGGTATTTTTGAAGCATCTAAAATGTGCACAAAGATGACATTCAACATGAGGAGTGGTACACATAGGTAGTTGTGAGAACCTTAGTTCATATCTACAGTGTAGCTTCCAAAGTCATGGGTTTCATTAACCAACATTCAATTTTCTTCTCATCTCTATGAATGACCACCTCCCAATGTTCCAACTCAGAGAAGATTGGAAGGAAAAATAAATAACCAAGTGATTAAAGATATGACATGGGTGCATCTAAGACTAACCCTGGCTCTCTAATAAAAAAAGTATTAGTTTCTCACTCTACCTGTAACATTGAATTTTGGCCCATTGGACTTTACATCTAAAATCGTCACAATAAACTTGAATGCATTACATAATGTTCTCCATTTGGCTATGTCGGATCTTCAAGGATGGTGAGGAATGAGTAAAATGTCGATGAAGTAGTTTTCCAACACCTAGTTCTAGGAGAGGGGTGAATTTAACCATACCTTGCCCAACCCCATTATAAATAACATAGCTTAGGGTTTCGACAACTATGACATAGAGGGTAGGGGCCAAGGGGAAACCCTACCAAATGGATTTAAGTAGGCTTAATACCTCTGATGGTTTACAATAATTAATGGAAAGGAAGGACAATTGTTCTAAAAACATGGTCTATATACACCCAAGGAAAAAAAACCCAAATCCCATATCTCAAAGCATTACCAAAATAAAGGACCATTCCACTCGATCATAGGTTTTCTCAAAATCTATCTTAATGAAAAGAGTGTTAAGGCTAAGGTTTTGAGCCCACTCCATTCCTTGGTGAAGCAATGTCTAAAACTTGTTTGCTTGGGTTGAACGATGTAAAAAAGAATGTGTTTGATATGAAGGGAAAATTCTGTAGCTAGGATATTGTAGGATACATTCAACGATGTTATCGACCTATAGTTTGTGATAATGATTTGAGTTCTTAGGATTCTAAATGAAATTTGCACCCAAATCTTGGTTCATGAATGCTTACTTATATACTTGTAGTAGGTATGACTCAAAAAATTATCACATGGATTTGCAAAAGTTGCATGAAAAGTCATCCAATCTAGATGACTTTTCCTTGGTCATCTCCATTGACATTGTTGTCAATTCATATAGAGTTAAATCATGTTCACACACTCATATATACTCCTTTGTAAGGCACCTGTTAAGCCCTAATATTGGCTCATTACCCCTTAATT
>ML818776.1:73752-94924 GCA_009831015.1 Picea engelmannii
CCCCCCCCCCCCCCCCCCCTTAAAATTAGGGAACTAATTTGTGAGTTGGATTCTCACAACTAATTTCCCGTTTTTACAATTAAATGAATAATACATGAGATTTTCCAACTTACTTCAAGTATTAATCATTTATTACAATTAAATCATTCATGATTAATTAATTATTCTTTGCCACTTATCATTAATTAACATTTTAATGAATTTTTCTCCATGGTGTGCCAAGTTAATGATTTTTCTCCATGGTGTGCAACATTTAATGATTTTCTCCATGAATTTAATTCTGAGTGGATATCCTCCTAGATCATAGCTCCCCCACACAAAATACTTTTGGTCCTCCAAACATTTAGAGATGAACTCAAATATCTACAACCAGTTTCTAGGAAGAGTCTTACACTCCACGATGTGCTTCCCTACTTCTTGATCTGCATAATAAGTGTTTTTGAAAGGCCACATCCTTCTTCTCCTTCACCTTTGTATTTTGGAATGAGGATGTTGATGCCAACAGTTGCATCAATACAAATCTGTAGTTGATTTCCTGATCTGCATAACAAATGTTTCTGAAAAGGCCGCACCCTTCTTCTCCTTCACCTTTGTAATTTGGAATGAGGATGTCAATATAAACACTTGCATCAATTCAAATATGCAGCTAATTCCTTGATCTACATAACAAATTTCTTGAAAGACCGCACCCTTCTTCTCCTTCACCTTTGTACTTTGAAGTGAGGATGTCGATGCCAACACTTGGACCAATGCAAATCTGTAGCTGAAAATACATGGATTACAACTTTTCAAAGTAGCATCATACTTTCCAGGAGTTTATGAAACACTCATGGACAAGTTTGCAATGATTTCCAAAACATGCCTAGGAAAAACAGTGCCTCTCACTCAACAGTGGCTAGAAGATCCATTACAATGTTTCCAAAACAATGCCTTCTCACTCAACAATGGCTATAAGACCCATTACAATGTTGCCAATAATGCTTACAAGGTTTTAGGCATAAAAAAAAATGCCTCTCACTCTCATCATCACTTTCAAGAGTGGCTAATTACAACCTTTTACATCAGTAACATTAAGGCGAATACCCCCAAATGTGCACTAGTGGGAAACTCTATAGTTTTTAATCCCCCCATTACAAACATGTGCAACATAATAAGCAAGGCAAATTCTATCATCATCACACTCATCTTGCAATTCTGAGACTTTTGACTGTAAGCATGACTACTTTCGATCGAAGTGTCAAATGGCCTCTTACCGCACCATCTCGGTTTGCATGTAAGGATCAAACAATGAATTTCCTGCAATAATTTAGATCTTGCTGCCCTGCTGCAACACTCAAAGATCACCAGAATCTGCAACATACATTCACCGTCTTGCAATTTTCAAAAGGAGGCAAAATCCATAAATTCATAAAACTTACATTGGTTTTCATGCCAAGGTGCTCAACTGATTGCTCAAATTTTGGCATACATAACACTAGAAGGTTTGTCTCGTCATTCTGTAACTTTTGAATGTAAGCATGACCTGTTCTAAAAAGTGCAACTCTGCCTTGAAAAACGTGTCATGCATTAATGGAAAATGTGGGATTTTTCCATGATCCCAAAATACGTTGTTCGGATCCAAATTTTGACTGCACCAATGGATTCATGGTGAAAAATTGTGCAAAAATGACTATACTTTCGTACAATTTTGTCACTATCACCTCTGGACCCCCTGCCTCGAAATGCATGCAAAAGCATTAATGAAAAAAGTGGGCTTCTACCATGAACCTTAAAATCCACTGCTTGGATCCAAGTTTTGACTACACCAGTGGATTCGTGGTGAAAAATCGTGCAAATACATCTATACTTTCATCCAATTCCATCACTGTGATTTTTGGACTGCCCGACCCTCTACCTTGATTTGCATGCCAACATATGGTACAAATACTGCAATAAATTCATTTTTATGGACCTTGAAATGAATGCCCAGCTGCTGACTTCACTACCATGTGTCTACCTCTTAATTGTTCCATGTGTTGTGCTGCAAGTGGGCCACGTGGCACCTCCTGGAGGTGCCATGTGGCACTTTTTTTGTTGACCCAAGTGGTAATTAAAAAGGCCATTTCTAGGTGACATATGGCAGCCTCTGGTGCTGGCACATCACCCTATTGACGTCATGCTTCCATGTCAGCTGAATGACTGCCATGTCATTGTTGGGCCTTTTGTTTTTGGGTTTGAAGCTGCGCAAGAAGGACTACAGTCTGAGTTTTGGTTAAACATGAGTTGCACAAGCTACAAAAAGAGCTGGACATTGGAGCAAGTAAAGGAACATAAATAAGTTGTGGAAAGGGACAGTGCAACACAATTGAGGAAAAAACAGTTACAACAGAACAAGAAAGCATGCGAGCCCAAAGCCAAAAGATCCCACTCATCCTATATATGAGATGAATATTATTGTAAAGGGGTTGGCTAGTTGGGTTGGGTTGGGTTTTATCTACTGTTGTAGGGTTGGCCGATATGTGGGTTGTTGTTGTTGTTGTTGATTAGTGTTAGTTGGGTTTTTGGTTGAGGAAAGGTTCTTTAAATGCAATCTGTATATAGTTTTGGGAAAAAGGGTAGATAGAGCTTTGTGACATGAGTCCTGAGCCAGAATGTTGTAATGAAGTACTACTTTGTATCTCTAAGATTGTATACGAGAAGCTCTGATGATAATAGATGAAGAAGGACCCAAAATTTTGAAATATAATGTGTCATTCTGTGTTTATGCTTATGAATTGTCTCTTCACAGTACTTCTTGATGCTTGATAAGATCAATATGATATCTCTGTGTACAAATGCTTCCACAACTTAAGTATCTTTAGTTCCAGTATGAATGAGTTTAGATCTGTTCTGTAGTTAGTCTATATTGCGCAAGATCATGGTGAATCTTGAAGGTTATGGGAACCCACCTAAGTATTCTCCTTGCCCTTCCCTATCCTTCTGTCTTGGTTGTGCTTCAGGCGATACTTATTCTCTTCAGAGGAGACGAAAATGCCAACGCTCTAGACTACACGATACCTTTTGTTGGTAACCTGAGAAGGACACTAGTATGATCAATTCCACGCCAACAAAATGGTTTCGTTGTCGAGACCTGCATTAAAAGGGAACCTGTAGGGAGAATGTTTCCACGGATTCACAATCTGATATTCACCAGTGGTGGGAGAGAAATTGTGATGCCTTCATATTGAAAGAAGCAAAGCTGAGAGGAAAATCTGTGAAAGATACCCGAGAGGTAGTATTTTACTCAGAAAGATCAAGTGACCAGTATGAGATATTCTGGGTTATGTTCCCGGATAAAGTTTTCCACTGGATAGATAGGCCCCAAGAAGCTCTGAAATTCCAAGAACGAGTCAAGAAGACATGTGCTTGGCTGGATACAGAAAAGATCACAACACTTCATCAACTGGATCATCTGGTAATGCGAGCGATCGATTTCTAGGTCAATACCACATTATAAGGATACATTATTGAGTTTGCAGTTGAGAAAGACCAATTTTTTTCATGGGCAGAAGCAGATTTCAAGAAAGATGCAAGGGGAAGGATGTTGAGAGAAATCCCCATGTGGATTAAGGTTTTCTTGATGGAATGGCTAGTCAAAGATTAAGTGAGAGAGAAGTGCAGAGAGAAAGAAGTCCCCAGGAGGGTAGACAGGAGGGTGGATAGGAGGGAGAAGGTGTATAAGCAAGGGAGAAGGAATCTGACCTGGATATTGAAGAAGAAAGAGAAGATTCAACCCTGATGCTAGGAAAGATTAAGAATCCGAATGAAGAGATCACTCCAAAGGAGGAGAATGAGACCCCCCAGATCAAAGAAACCCGCCCTGAAGCCAATGGCACCATCCCCAAATCATCCATACCCCAAGTGTCTTCTATAAAAGTGGTAAATTCTATACTACCCTCTTATGCTATTCTTGTTCCATTACAGTCAGTTAGTCAGTCACAACTGAGAAGCGCGAATACCAGGAAGATATTGGGATCCTCTAGTAGATCGCAACCAGGACCGTTAGGTTTTATTTTGGTAGGAGCAGTAAGATCAACAATGGATGGTAATGTGGGAGGTTTGATTGGTCGATACCTAGAATTCCTGGGTAAGGGATATGAATATGTTGAGCAACATTGGTTCTTATGTGAAGCAATCTGGAGGTCCAGAGGGATTCCAGATGTGAATAAATTAGTTGAGTTCCAGACTATGTTGAGAGGTCGTGCTCTCAAATGGTACATGAAGGCCATTGAGCCAGGAGTACCATGCAAGGTCAAGCATTCACACTTGACCAGGTACGGACAAAGTTCATAGCGAAGTTTAAGCTACCTCAGTCAGAACAACAAGCTCTGTCTGAGTTGCACGAAATTCAACAAAAGGAAGGTGAATCAGCCTGGGAATATAGACATAAGTTTAAAGATGCTATAGGGAGGTTAGCACATCTAATTCATTAGGAACATCAAAGAGAATGATATATTCAAGGATTTCTACCTCTGACATAGATTCCATTAACGCAACAATGGATAGCTACTCTGACAGATGCCTTGGAAAAATAAATGAATATTGAATCCATGGCAGGATATCCGAGAGCCTGAGAGTGACCAGACCCCCAACAGATGCAAATTTGGCGCAACTACAAGGGAAAATATCAATGCTTATAGAAAATATTCAAGAATTGATGATACCCAGACCTGGACGACCGCAAGTCTGGTGTACCGGATGTTACACAGAAGGACATTTGGTGAATGAATGTCCACAAATGAGAGGAATGGGACCTTATCGAAATCCAATGGGACCTTCATCAGGACCCATGGGAGGAGTTGCGCAAGTATCCTCGAATTTACCATTCCATACCCCAACCCCTTTTCGTGCTTTTCTAGGAAATCAAGCAGTGCCATCAGTTGAGTATTGCGAGATTTGTCGAATCCATGGGCATGGGCCAAGAGATTGCCCCATTATTCAAAAGTATTCAACAGTACCGAATACGATGCATTGTGAGTTTTGCACATCTACCACAAATGCTGTGAATCAGTGTAGAGAATTGGATGCACTTGTGGACATAGTGGATCAAACATCATTAAGGGTGAATGAAACCCCTCAGGGACCGAGAAGAGGTCGAGGAGGTGGAGGTGGAGGAGACTTCAGAGGAGGAAGAACTGGGGGAAGAGGACCAAGTAGATGCTACAACTGTGACGAGAAAGGCCACGTGGCTAGAGATTGTGCTCATCCGAGGCAGCTATGGTGCTCTCACTGCAGAACCAATGGGTACGCAACTGAAGACTGCCCAGAACTAATTGAAAAATGGGAAGACTGCGTACGCCAATGAGGAACTAATCTTATCAGTTTAGAGATAAAGAGGGTTATTAGAGGACAATTTCCCAACCTTAATATTGTCACTTGAGGAGGAGCAAAGACTGGCGCAGACGCTGATAATTTACCTTAGATACCAAAAGCAACGCCTAAGGAGGACATGTATGATCCTCTGAAACATAAGCTATTATTTAAAAATTCCATAGAAGTATTTCATAATATCCCTTGTCCTGAGATGCAAGAGAAACCCCCTTAGCCTATTGTTTACCCTAAGATTGCGCAAGTCCCTTCTTCACCCCCTGCACCTAGAAACCCTGTAGTCCCGATGAGACAACCTGAGCAGTTGCAAAATGTAGTTGACTAGTGGTTTCAGTTATTTTCTGATATTCTTGGGAATGACCAACTGACAGAGAAGTTGCGCATTGCACTGTATCTAGTTCTAGAAAATGAAGAATCTCCATAAACAAGAATACAGACTAATCTTCCTAAGAAGAATACCCAGAGAGTCCAGAGAAGGAAAGTACGGACGAGAAAAGAGTTTAGATTAGCATCCCAGCTAGATGAGTTTGAGATTAAGGATGTCATGTTAGATCTAGGATCTGATGTTAACATACTCCCTAAAAATACTTGGGAAGCCTTAGGAAAACTCCAGTTGACATATTCCCCAATTCAACTAAGAATGGGAAATCAATATTGTATTTTCCCAATAGGAAGACTAGAGAATGTGGAAATAGATGTTGCGGGAGTGAAGACTGTAGCTGATTTTGAGGTGATCGAAATCATGGGGGATAAGGACCCTTATCCTGCACTACTTGGTATTGGTTGGGCTTATGACAACTATGCGGTGATTGACCTAAATAAATACACTATGACATTTGAGGCAGACAAAATAAAAGTAGTTCAACCCTTGGATCTGTATGTAGGCCCTCAATACATAGATCCAATAGACAACAATATGGAGGGAGAAGACGTGGATCAATTGTACACTGTAACAACAAGAACAAGAGAAGACTACATAAATCCTACTGTGGATGGATCAGTAAGTTGGAGGAGCATACAATGAGTGGACGAAGATTCAAAACTAGCATTTGACAGTTGGCATCAAGGTTCATATGAAATATTTTCAAGAAGATGCACAACTGTCAGAGCAACTAGATGGGTTGGAACCGAGGTTAGAGAACACTCGATATATGATAGTACCTCAGGAATTGACAATTTTCTAGTCAGCATGGAAGAAAAGGTAGTGGAGGATCAAAGGATCTTGGTGTTGGATTTATCCCTCCAGAACACCGCTTCCAGATGGTGGACTAACCACAAAGCCTTAGTCGAGAACTAGGAATATCTGAAGCAAGCTATCAAATATAGATTTCAAGATAAGGAGCATCTATAATCAGATATGCATACAGATTTCCATGTTGTGCAACTTTTCAATGGATAGTTTGACTCTAAAACACATATTGAACAATGTGTGAGACAGTGGTAAGTTGTGGAAATACCATTTCGCTTCTAGGTTCTAGTATTTCCCCATTCACTAGGTCCAATTCCGAAAACTTGGTTCATGCATGAAGAAACCAAAAGATAGACCAACGACTGACAAACATCGGCAGATCAATTTTGCAAGGACTTCTCATTTACAAGTAAGTACCCCGAGCTTAAAGTAGTCCTGCAAAGAATTAAATAATTCCTTTTTACAGATACTGGTAAACAAAAATCAGACTTAGTGGCATAACCAAGAAATTCAATCTAACCTTCACCTAAACTTGGATGAGATACCTATAGAATGTTATAATATTGAGAAGGATTTGTAAAGCCCAGATTATTTAGAAGAATTAAGAAACTTAGCCATTAAGGAGATAGAAGGGAGTAGAGAAATCCATAACATAATACCCAGTCATACTGATGGTTCTTATAATTATCCATTGAAGTTGCGCAAAGTAAATATAGGGACCACAGAGAAACCTAAGATAACTATGGTGGGAGATTACTGGGAGGAACAAACTAGGTAGGAAATACAAAGATTGTTGCAAGAGTATGAGGATTTGTTCCCAAAGACATTTTCAGAGCTAAAAGGGATTAAAGGAGCTATGGGAGAGATGAAAATTGAACTAAAACTAGGATCAAATCCTATAAGGCATATACCATATCGCCTTAACCCTAGAGTGAAAGTAAGAGGGAAATAGACAAGATGTTGGAAGCTGGACTTATTTTTGCAGTGGAAGAAGCATAATGGGTTATCCCAATAGTCATCGAGAGAAAGAAAGGCACACAGGACATTAGGGTCTATGTGGACTACAGAAGCCTTAATTCTGCCTGTGTGCATGACCCTTTCCCAACACCTTTTACTGATGAGGTGCTAGAATAGGTTGCGGGGAAGGAATCTTACTCATTTACAGATGGATTTTTGGGTTATCACCAAGTAAGGATTGCTAAATAAGAGAAAAAGAAGACCACATTCATAACATAATGGGGTTCATTTGCATACAATGTGATGCCATTCGGCCTAAAGAACACCCTTGTATTTTTTTCCCAGATTGTAATAACAAATTTCCAAGAATTTATTCACAAGTTTATATAATTTTATATGGATGATTGGATGGTATACAACCTACTCAAGGAACATGTAGTGCTACTACATTTGATGTTTGACAGATGTAAAGAATTGTAGATATCATTGAACCTCATAAAGTGTATCTTCTGTGTACCACATGGAAATTTGTTAGGCCACATAGAATGCTGAGAAGGAGTACTGGTAGACCTAGCCAAAGTTGCGGTTATTGTGAACATGCCGCCACCTACGAGTGCTAAGCAGTTGCGCTCCATACTAGGGCACACAGGGTACTATCGCAGGTTTATCAAAAAATATGCAAACATCACTACACCTCTGGAGAATCTATTGAAGAAGGCATAAGTATTCCAGTGGACCAAAAAGTGTGATAAGGCATTCAACATCCTAAAGGAAAAGCTAAGCACATCACCTATTTCGATATTTCCAAACTGGGAAACTAATTTCATGTGCACACAGATGCATCATGTATTGCCTTGGGAGCCATCTTAGCGCAACCATGAGAGGGAGCCATGGATCATCCTATATATTTTGCTATCAAGAATTTGTCGCAAGTTGAGCGCAACTATACAACCACAGAAAGGGAGGGTTTAGCTATGATTTACGCTTTGCAAACGTTTAGAAATTATATGTTAGGCTCTCATTTTAAGTTCTTTATTGATCATTTTGCATTAAAATATCTAGTTAACAAACTTGTTCTGGAAG
Organism: Picea engelmannii; assembly: GCA_009831015.1. Classification (NCBI taxonomy): domain Eukaryota; kingdom Viridiplantae; phylum Streptophyta; class Pinopsida; order Pinales; family Pinaceae; genus Picea; species Picea engelmannii. The sequence goes on from ML818776.1 coordinate 82,328, forward strand.
GAAAAATTTGTCGATGGTTATTACTTTTTCAGGAATTTTTTGTTTGAAGTGATCATTAAACCTGAAAGATGAAACGTAAGGCCTGATCACCTGTCTAGATTAGAGTCAGGAGAAAGTGGAGGAGAAATTGACGATCAACTCCCATATGCAGACCTGTTCTGGGTTGAGGCCATACTAGAATACCTAGAAGACATAACAATATTCTTAAGTACAGGGGCCTGCCCAAAAACGTATTCCGCAACTCAGAAACGTCATATGGTGGTTAGAGCAACAAACCATCAATTGGTTGTGGGGAAATTGTATAGGTTGGGACTAGATAGTATCCTCAGGAGATGTGTCTTAGATAAAAAAAGACAAGACATACTGTGGGAGTGCCACAATGGAGTTGCGGGAGTTCATGTTGGAGGAAAGGCCACTGTGTATAATGTCCTCCAAGTTGGACTATGGTGGGTTACGCTCTTCAAGGATGCAAATGCATATGCTAGATATTGTGATGTTTGTCAAAGAGTGGTTAAGCCATCATGATGAGATGAATTACCTCTTCATCCAGTTTGAGCTCTACAAGCATTTGAGAAATGGGCGGTTGACTTCATTGGACCGATCAAACCCACCGCTAAGCATTCAAAAGCTAGGTATATTATTACCGCAACTTATTACCTTACACGTTAGGTCGAGGCAACAACTGTCCAGGATTTCTCAAATGATATTGCTTCTAGGTTCATTTTTGAAATTGTTATCACTCGGTTTAGATGTCCTAGGAGTCTGACTAGTGATCAGGGAGGTCATTTTATCAGTAGTACAATAGCAAAGATTACAACAAATTTCTTGATCCAACATCATAAAAGTAGTCCCTACCATCCGTAAGCCAATGGAACAGTGGATGGATTTAACAAGGTTCTAGAGAGAGGATTAATGAAGGTTTGTTGCGCAAACAAGGAGGATTGGGATGACAGAGTCCCAACAGTTTTATGGGATTACAAGACAACCACAAAGAAACTCCATAAGTACTTTCCATTTCAGCTAGTTTATGGGAAAGAGGCCATGGTACCTGCAGAATTCATTACTCCGAGTTTGTACATTGCACATATTACACCCATGTTGAAAGATGAATCAATTGCGCAAAGGCTCATGGAATTGCAAGAACTTGAAGAGACCAGGTTTTTAGCAGACTTCCATCAGTCAGTTGAGAAAGCATGGCATAAATCTTGGCATGACAGACACATTAAGACCAAATAATTTTTGCAAGGAGGCAAGGTCCTACTTTATGAAAGTCGGTACCATAAACATCCAGGTAAGTTGTGCATGCATTGGTTGGGACCATTTATAGTTTCAGAGATATGACCTTAGGGAGCAGTCAAACTCGCGTAACTGGATGGTATGCTGCGACCAGGTTGGGTGAATGGTGCTCACTTGAAACCCTATATGTCTCATAACTGAGCCAAAGGACTGTTGCTCTAGTTTGAAGGATTATGTATAGTAGTTAGATTTGAGGTTTTTTTCAATTTATGTGAATTTAGTTAATAAAGTCGAAGATTGCATTGTTGCACCGCGAAACGTAGTTCATTTTTTCTGTCTAAGTGTTGTTTGCTGCAGAACTGCTTACTCAGTAGCATAGGATCAAAAGAGCCACAAAGCTACTAATAACAATCATTAAATATGACGGGGACCCCTTTGTGATCGGAGGGAGAGAAAATTTGGATGCAATCCTAGTCCATGTGCCACACGAACCCAGTCGAGTTACAACCTTTATTACTGCTATAATACCCTGTCTGAATTCTGTTAAACCATAAAGCTGCGATATGCGAATATGCCATCAATATTCACGCTAGGATTCTCATCCATTAAATGGTAAGGTCTGAAATCATCCACGTCCCTGACCAACTTGCCCAGTAAATGCCGAGATCACCCGAGAGATTTACCCCGTTAACCAGTCTCGTCGGAAAACTTAGATCCAAGTTGTGTATATAGGGTTAATGATGAATAACAGTTATTACAAAACTTGCTAGCTAAGCCCGGGTATAAGGTTCTATGAGTTCCATGTAGGACGCATTGTTTCCAAGAGAGAACTTAGAGATTTGTGATTTCTGAAGAATGAGCAAGACTGTGTAATCCATTGACCCTCAGTCATGATCCCCAATCCCTGTTTTGCCTGTGGAACTTGCTGATAGTTCATACTCACAATGTCAAGAGCTACAGGGAGCAAAAGGACCATTTTGAATGATGCAGTACTAGATGAGCACTGTGACCCCTGGGTCGAGATCATGGGCGATCTCAAGGGGAAGGTCGAGCAAGTCAAGCTCCTCGACCTTGACCTGATAGACCAGGTTCTGTTCCCACATATGAATATATATGTCTTCTGGAGTGTCACTCTATATGAGTTGGGAGGCATGTAGTTTGTGCCAAAGCTTGAGTTTATCAATTTGTTCAACTCTACCATCATGAACCTCAGGGACTTACTAGTTTTCGACACAACCGGGGAAGTTGTGAGGTGTACCAAATTTCTCATCAGCAGGGTACACGACATACGCCTGTGGTTGGATAGGAGATATCCAATTCATGCATAGGAAATCCACCATATTAATGGATTATCCATCGAGGGTGAGGATGTTTCCAAAGGTTTCGAGGGTCCCAGTAAGCATGGAAAGAAGAAAGGGNGGGGGGGGGGGGCACAACCAAGATCAACCCCATACTACTTGAGATGGTTAGGACCAGTTGCTATATAATTGCTAGCAAGTTCATGAGGTCCTACTACAAAGGAGAATGCACACTAGATTCTCTATCAATGGAAGATTTTTGCACCAATGGCGCTATCTTCAACTAGTGCAACTATCTATTGGAGGAACTCCTCGTGGCTTGGGAGGCAGCATAGGAGAAAGGTGGTACTTTCACCTATGGCTACTTGTTGCTTGCATTCACAATGCTCAAGTGGACACCACCCACAGAAAGACCATTGTCACTAGTAGATAAAGGGAGATTGGAAAAAATGTTCGAGCCTTGGCACTCAAGGTCGGACTTGGAGAACACCGCCTTCAACAACACGACATTCTCCAAGTGGTTCAATAGGTTTATCAACACAACATAGAGGTTTCCCATTCCACAGGAACTACTCAACTGCAACACGCATAACAAAATTCAACATGAATCGCCACTCGTGCATGCTCCCGTTCTACTTGGATGAGGAGGCCTTTGACAGGGAGGTTATGTCGTGGCTTGGAGTCAAACGCAACCCACACAAGTCGAGGATGCATTATGTTCTACCTACGAAGCTGCTAAAGAATAGGGGTCAGGAAACAGGGGTAGGACTGAGCTTAGGCCTGGAGGTACGAAAGAAAGAAGCACCGACATAGACGGACTCTGACGAGGGGGAAGAGATGCAGCCACTAGAGCACAAAAAGAGAACACTACCTATGTTCCCGAAACTGCTGGAGAAATATATGTTGACAGGTAAAGATGTCAACAAAATTCTTAGCACTGCATTCATTACAGAGCTAATGGCCAAGAAAACTAGGATGGGGGTCTCCTCGAGCAAGGTTTTGAACCCCCAAACCATTTCATTCCCCACACTAGCTCAATGGATTGAGCAAGCCATATTATAGACATCTAGGATGACCCTGAGCCTGACACCACTCCATCCACCACCATCATCACTGATCAACCCCCATAACCATCAAAACCCTAGTTGCCACCTCCAGAAACTGACATTCCACCGCAAACCAGTGATCTAGAACCCATGCAACTCGATCCCCTAGAGATACCTGAGCAGAGACCAGAACTCCCTGGTCCAATCCCATAAGTACCCAAACAAAGGCTACAAAAGACTAGCCCAAACCTTGAAGCCCATGACCAAAAGATCTTACCCTTTGTGCCAATCCGGAACACTCTGTCATCAATGAAGATGCAAGCAGGACCAAAGCCACAAGTTGTAAGTCCTCAACGCACTTCCTCAACGATCCAGGTTGAGGGTGCTATTGGAAGCGCAACCCCAGAAGCCAAGGTCCACAAAGAAGCCTAGATACCAAAGGTTCAGAAGGAACCTAAGATTAATTTAGGATGAATTGCAACGTCAGTTCAAGAGCAGATGGAGCTAGTCCTCCAAAATCCTCAGCAGTGCGCAGAGTTTCTACAACTCTGCCTGGCCCGAACAAATGTTTTAACGTTCCTACCATCGACGTTGAGTTTGAGGCTTGCACCGGGACCGTCTACAAGAGAGGTGGAGGTAGATACTCCCTCAGAGCATTCAATGATCAGTGGACTTCCAATGCAGGTCTGGGTACCCAGGGAAGCCACCCTATCCGCCGTTGACCTTACACAGTGGCCAACAACGCAACTAGTTCAAATGATCAGGGCTTCAACTGATCAACTGGAGCAGAGGCTCCATTAGGCTGAAAGGACTGAAAAGTTCACAAGGGAGGAAGCAATCCTTGCTTAAGCGCCCAAAACATAGGAATAATTTTCCAAGATCCATGTGGAGCAAAAATTGGAATGATTCAGGAGAGGCTTGTTGAAGCCTAGCCATAAATAAGGAAGGTATCATCCCAACTGCTAGAATCCAGTGCCGCAGGAGAAATTGAGAATCAAATAGAGCTACTCCAAGGAGCATGGTCACAATTGGCCATTCGTGCAGAGTATCTGGAAGTATAGTTGCGGAAAAGCCAGCAAGAAGTAGAACAACAAGCTCGAAAGTTGCAGGAGCAGATGTAGAAAATAGTGCTGGAAGGAAACAATGCTCGAGAAACACTACATTTGCGCACAACAGAGTGCAAAAATATATTCTGAGAAGTCAACGACTAGATGGGAATTATAGCAAGGCACAAACAAACTTTAAAGGATGTGCGCACAAGAATCAAGTTGCTCAACAAATAATTATGGTCACCATGGACCCGCTTGAGAAACAAGAGAATTTCGACCAAATTTAGCAAGCAGATCATGAGCTAAACACTCTGTTTGAGGCGCAATATGTAACCAAGAAGGAGAAGTGCGAATTTCGACCTGTCATTCAGACATTGTATATGAAAATGCATCAGGTGGATGCTACAACCAACTCTGAATGGAACTCTTTGGTCGCATCCAATACCAAAGGATGTATCACAGATGCGACTCAAAAGTTTGTAGCTGAGGCCTCACTCCTTTCCAGGAAGTGGCAGGATAAAATTGGGAGTTTCCAGGAAGTTAGGAAGCCGACCTTAGAGTTGGTCCCAGAGTTGGGCCATTCGTTTGAAGAGGCAGAGAAAGAGAAAGCGCAAGCAGAGGATGAAACTAAAGCGGAGAAGGAGGACAAGGCAAAGCAACAATTACTCCTGGAAGCCATGAAAGGGCCAAGTACTTGACTCAAGGGCGAGTCAAGGATTGTGGTCGGAGCCTGTTGGGCCCTTTGTTTTTGGGTTTGAAGCTGCGCAAGAAGGACTACAGTCCTAGTTTTGGTTAAACACAAGTTGCATAAACTACATAAAGATATAGACATTGGAGCAAGTAAAGGAACAAAAATCGGTTGCAGAAAGGGACAATGCAACACCAATGAGGAAAAAGAAATAACAACAGAATAAGAAAGCATGCGAGCCCAAAGCTAGAAGATCCCACTCAACTTATATATGAGATGAATATTATTGTAAAAGGGTTGGCTAGTTGGGTTGGGTTGGGTTTTAGCTACTGTGTTGGATTGCCCGATATGTGGGTTGTTGTTGTTGTTGATTAGTGTTAGTTGGGATTTTGGTTGAGGAAAGGTTCTGTAAATGTAATCTGTATACAGTTTTGGGAAAAAGGGTAGATAGAGCTCTGTGACATGAGTCCTGAGCCAGAATGTTGTAACGGAGTACTACTTTGTATCTATGATATTGTATACGAGAAGCTCTGATGATAATTATAGATGAAGAAGGAAACAAAATTTCGAAATATAATGTGTCATTCTTTGTTTATGCATATGAATTGTCTCTTCACAACACTTCTTGATGCTTGATAAGATCAATATGATATATTTGTGTACAAATTCTTCCGCAACTTAAGTATCTTTAGTTCCAGTATGAATGAGTTCATATCTGTTCTTTAGTTAGACTATCTTGCGCAAGATCATGGTGAATCTTGAAGGTTCTGGGAACCTACCTAAGTATTCTCCTTACCCTTCCCTATCCTTTTGTCTCTGCTGCACTTTGGGTGAGACTTCTTATCTTCAGAGGAGATGAAAATTCTAGCACTCTAGACTACACAGTACCTTTTGTTGGTAACCTAAGAAGGACCCTAGTCTGATCAATTCCACACCAATAGTCATCGACCTAGTCAACTCCCACGTCATCGATGTAGTCATCTACCACGTTAGCCTATATGGATGCCATGTCATTGACATAATCAATAGGCCAGGTCATTATATGATCAACACCACGTCAACATGTACAAATTCCATGTCATCGAACCAATCAATTGTCATGTCAGTTGTACGATTAGCGCCACGTCAACATGTACGTATGCCATGTCGTTGAACCAATTAGTTGCCACATCAGATGTATGGTCAACACCACGTCAACTTGTATGGATTCCACGTCATCATTCCATTCAGTGGCCACATCATCCTCCTAGTCAGCGCCACATCAACCTATACATATGACACATCATCAACCAAGTCAGCTGCCACATCAATTGTACAGTCAATGCCATGCCATCCTATACTGATGCCATCTCATTGGCCCAGTGAATTGCCACATCAGTTGTACGATCAGTGCTTCGTCACCCTTTACATATGCCACATCATTGACCAAATCACTACCATGTTAGTTGTACGATCAACACCGTGTCAGCCTGTACAGATGCAACATCATTGGCCCAGTCAACTTCCATGTCATTGAACCAACCAACTTCCACATCATCGGCCCAGTCAGCAGGCCACATCATTGTACAATAAATGCCACATAAACCTGTACGACCTACCATGTCATCGTACGAATTCCATGTCATCGATCTAGTCAACATGCCACATCATCATACGATCAGTGCCATGTTAGCCTTTATGACTCGCGATGTCACTCGTAGGGATGAAACATGGCAGTCTGTGGTGCTGCCACATCGACATGCTCACGTCAAAACTGTATGAACTTCCTCTATTTGATGAAAACTTCAGATGGCCATAAATTTGTCATTATAAGTCCATTTGATGAGCCGTTTATGCTGTTGGAAAGGTATCGATGAGTTCTTCGACATGGTGGTGGTTTGGATGAATTCTGAGCACTTTGAGTTTTGAGGTATTTTGGAGCCCCATGGCTCATTCAGGCTACCCATTTACTATTTTTCCAGATTAATGGGACTTATTTGCTGTCCTTCTGCTTTGAGGATATACTGACATGCTCCTCTTTCTCTCTGGCTACCTTTACATCTTGTTTGTCCTTCTTTGCACCAAGTTCAGGATGGAGCTTCCAAGATTTCTCGATTCAATGTCCTTGTATGCAATAATCAGTGCAATAATCATGTGACTGCATTTCCATCTCACCTTCAACATACCCCAATCCTGCAAACTAGGGCCTTATTTCAACCTCCAGTGGTTGATTGATACCTTGGACATTTATACCAAGACCTCCTCCTTTATACCCATCTTCCTCAACAACTTCAAGCCAATTCCCTTGGTGTGTTGTTCAAAGACTCCAAAAGAAGCATCAACATCAATGAGGGAAGGAAATGGACATGGATAATCCTTTACCTCCATTCCTCTCTGTGACACTTGGTCATCTTCTTGGTTGGATGAAGTTGTAGATGAGGCTTCTAGAAAACCACCTTGGTTCTCTGGTGTCTTGAGAACATCCTCTATCATCTCACAATATGTGCAGCTATCAACATCATCATGACAAGAACCATAAATAATATACCTGCCATGGCCACAAGATGGACTCTTTCTTGCCTATGTCATGGATCATTCTCCAACTTTCTCCTCCATATCTTGTAGCTGCAACTATGGTTTACTCTTTTCTTCTTCAGGCTCTTGGAGCTGTTAGAATTTTAAATTTTTTGGTTACACAGTTACAATTATTTAATACAATAACAACTGTAATAGAATCACTGAAAGATAAACAATCACAGATATAATAGAACACAAATTTTATCCTGGGAAACCTTCATGGGGGAGAAAACCCAGCAACCAAAATCCTCAATATAGATTCCTTCAACTAGTACAATAATGCACTATATTTCTCCAAGAAATACCAAGACAAAAACCCCAAAAGAACCAATCTCCAAGACTTGTGCGCTAGACCTCCTTATGTGCTCCAAGATACACAAGAGAAGTGTGTGTGAGTGTGTCCAAATGAGAGGAACCTATCATCTATTTATACACAAAAGTGTCTCTTGAAGAGACATGATTCTTGACCTAACTAACCCATAAAAACAGGTACGACTAGCCACAATAGAGACTTTTACAATTATAAGTAAAATACTAATAATATAATATTTTTTGTTGATCCGACTTATACAATATAGTTATTAACACCAAAAATATTAACACTCCCTCTTAACTAGGAAGATATTATTCCAGACATGAATTCCAATTTTGATACCACACGAGCTCACATCCATTGACTGTTGAACATGCAAATCTATACATCCTTAGATATCCATAGTGCAACATGACTTCACCCCATGCATCCAAGATTTGTGGGTAGCTCTCAATATCTACAACAAGTCCCCATGACATCCATTACCCTACAATGTATCGGTACCTGATCACGTGCACCCCTGTCTTAGTGCCAACTCTTTTTCATGCTGGATGATATCCACTAGACTTAGTGCCAACCCTTTTTCATGCTAGATGAGATTTTCCATTTGTTTTGAGTGCCAACCATTTTTCATGCTGGATGAGACCAACTAGACTCAGTGCTAACATTTTTCATGCTGGATGAGATTTTTCCATACTCAATGCCAACCCTTTTTCATGGTGGATGAGTTCCACCTGTCACTCCATCTGAAGAGGGACCACACCAAGATTGCTTTTGAAGTACTCAAACTTCATCCTTGACATTGGCTTGGTGAACACATCCACAACTTGATCCTCGGTAGTCAAAAACTAGAGCCTCACTACTCCCCTCTATATCATATCCCTAATATATTAGTATCTGATCTCGATATACTTCGACCTGTCACGGAACACCGGATTTTCGGACAACTTCATGCAACTCTAGTTGTCACACCAAATGCAGGTCTCCTCTAATATGAGACTGTTGTGGCAATTGTATGATTAGTATAATGCACACATTTAATTATCAATCCAGGATTCGTAATCAACAGAGTTACAAGACACCAGTAAGAAAGGTAATTTCTAATGTCATGAGTATAGAACTAAGCTAGATTATGCATGCTGGAAATAAAGCAAACTATAAAACTGAAATGCACTTTGGTTGTCTTTCACAAAGAGGCTATCTACTCCATTATGGCACATGTAAGTATGAGATGGAGTTGGTTTGATAGATCAACTCTGCTATCTGACCCAGAAAACTAACTATGCAATCCACACTTCTGAAAGGGAAATCACACATCAATCATCAAGACATGGCATGGGTAGTTCAATAGTCAATATACTGATTATGCTGTGGTTCACAATGTGCTATTGTGGACTTCACTAGTTCTCCTTCAAATATGTCTGACCACTGCTACCAACATTCATGTCTAAAAACCAAATTCATAAAAACAGAGCATATGCAAAAATAGAGCAAGTAAAGATCTCTAAACAATTATATAATGGAAATCCTAGTCTAAGCTGTACTGCTATCATCTAACAGAGTTAAAGCTTCAGCTAATTTAACATTTACACTACTGAAAAAAAATGCTAATGCTAATCTATGAAGATGCTGAACTTTGTTGGGCGGTGGGCCCTTGCCGCTTCAATAGGTCAGCTACTGAAGTCTACAGTAAGCTTGTCTTCAACCCACACATTACTCTCACTCAAACCTCAAGCATAACATCAAACTTTTGTTAACAATTCAACTCATATTCAATCATAGACAATCAAGACATGGAGATAAATGAAATCCTTCTATTAATATTCACTCAGAATATGTTCTGCAATATCACACGCTGCTTCACATGCTTGTAATATGCTAACTCTCTCTCTCTCACCATCCTTGCCACGACTATTTAAACAGTCTTAGTCGTGAAACACAAGGAGGTGAAGTGATTTGCAAATCAGTCAAATGTTTAAATTTAATTATTTGGTTACATCTTTAGCTTCATCCTCATGACATGAAGTGCATGAGGATGAGGCAATCAACAAACTAGTCTAACATAGCCTTGCTAAAGCAAATAAACATCCACCAATTGTCTTGGGCGATCTGGAGCTAAACTTGGTACATTCGGTTCTCTATATTGGTACCAGATCGTGACAGGTAGATGGTACCAGATCACAATAGTGCGAAAATGGTGGTACCAGATCACGACAGTCCAAAAATGGTGGTACCGGAATTAGACAGTCACATTGGTACCAGACTATAATAGGAAAACTATGTTATTTTTATTAATCTAGTCCAAAGTGCCTTCCATAACTTTGTAACCGTAGTGAATTTTTGAAAACGACTCATTGGAGATCTAATTTGTCATTCTTGGAGAAAAACCCATGTTTTAGAATCTTTAGATTCGCTTCCATGTGCACGAAAATCGAGGCACAAGTTGGCAGTTTGAAATTTTTCTATTTCCTGAAATATTCCTCCCGAGCTTGAGGTCCACACGTGTGATCTAGGTAAATTCTGACCCACATGTCCACATGTTGGCGACTTTCCCGATAAAACCCATGTCCCCGATTTTCTTCTAGAAGACTTCAAAATTTGACTTTTACTCTAGTACCGGATGACTGGAAATGTCAATGATCAAGGCTACCTAGTCACCCAACCTGTTTATTCAAACCACATCATTAGAAGATCTATTTTTAATAAATTAACACATTTTCACTAATCAGAACGTACAAAATATGCATAAGTATTGAACTACCTCATGGGCTCTTCTTAGGTTACACTTTTACACCAAGTACGAGAAAACTAGGTATGTAATGAGACCAGTTGATCAAATTAAATGATTAGAACATGCATTAAAACATGACAAAACAAAGTCCCAACAGAGACCAAATAACCCATACAATAGCTTTCAAAGCCACACTGCTTCTCTTCTCATTGCACATGCTTCCACATACTCAACTTCAGCCGTACGGAGTGCCACACATGACTGCTTCCTATTGCTCCATGAGACCATATTGGATCCAAGACTGAAGCAATATCCCAAATTTCTCTTCCGGTCATGAATACTACCAGCCCAATATGAATCCAAGTATCCATACAATCCAAACTCATGGTCAGATCCATACCATAGACCATGATCCAGAGTACCCTTAAGGTACCTCAACCCATGTTTTGCTGCAACCAAATGAACCTGTCAGGGCTGCTCCAAATGCTTACTTAGGGTGTTCACATCAAAACATATATCCATCCTTATGTTCTTCAAATACATCAAGAAACCCACCATATACCTGTATAAGGTAGAATTCACAATATCCGAAGTTATATATTGTAGCAACTTCATATTTGATACCATCGGAGTAGCCATGGCCTTACAGTCCAACATCCCAAACCTCTTCAATATTTTCACATCATACTTTCCTTGATTTAGAAAAATCCCATCTGATCTCTGCCATACTTCTAGTCCCAAGAAGTAGTGCATCATTCCTAAATATTTCATCTCAAATTCTGCAGCCAGTTTTCTCTTACACTCTGTGATGATCTTTTTCGTACCTGTTAGGAACAAGTCATCCACATACAACAATATAATCACTAGTTCACCATCCTCAACCTTAAAGTAAAGGTTAGGATCTGCACTGCTCTTGGTAAAACCCAAGCTCATCAGAAAACTGTCAATCCTGCCATACCATGCTATGGGTTCCTGCTTCAATCCATATAAAGCCTTCTTTAACCTGGACACATGGGTCTTCCTGTCATGTGTCTCAAACCTAAGTGGTTGCTCCACATAAACTTCCTCTTTTAATTCACCATTAAGAAGGTTGTCTTCGCATCCATCTGGTGCACCTTCCATTTCATCACAACGGCCAATGAAAGTATAGTCCTGATCGAGGTATATCTTGCTATGGGAGCAAAAGTATCCTCATAGTTAATCCCTTCCTTCTAAGAGAAAGATCGAGCCACACATATTTCCTCATATTATTCAATATTACCATGAGCTGTGTGTTTTGTCTTGTAGATCCATTTCAAACTCACCACAGATTTCTCCTTTGGTCTGGGAACCACATCCCATACATCATTCTGCATAATAGACTGGTATTCCTCTTCCATGGCATCTTTCCATAATTTTTTTCCTACAACCTCTTCATAATTGGAAGGTTCTGTATCCATTATGTCACACAAGCATGCCACATAGTTGGAATATGACTTCAACGTCTTCCTTTCCCTAAAAGATTTCTCTTGGGCACCAATTCTTTTTGCATCTATGATAATCTTGTTGATACTGAGAGGGGGGTGAATCAATATCAAGTACAATTTAAAACCTTTTTCAACTTATACTTAAACCATTCAACTATATCCAATGAGCAATGAACAATAGTATAAGAGTTACACCAATACACCATAATACACC